>BRDA01002334.1:47693-68760 GCA_036984385.1 Crenuchus spilurus
GCCACTTTGGGGTGTTTTGGAGGAGCGAGTCAGGAAACGGTTTCCTCCACCAGCATCACGTAGTGACCTGACCACTATCCTGCAAGAAGAATGGCTTAAAATCCCTCTGACCACTGTGCAGGACTTGTATATGTCATTCCTAAGACAAATTGACCCTGTATTGGCTGCAAAAGGAGGCCCTACACCTACTAATAAATTATTGTGGTCTAAAACCAGGTGTTTCAGTTTCATTGTCTAACCCCTGTATGTTCAAAATGTTTGTGGACACCCCTTCTAATGAATGCATTCAGCTACTTGAAGTTGCACCAATTGCTGCCGCAGATGTACAAATGAACACACAGCTTGTCCACGTAGAATCTGGAGCAGATAAACATAAACCTATTGGCACCATGCCTAATGCCAGGTGTGGGCTAGAGAGGTATAGAACAGTGGAGCTGTGTTCTAAGCTCCATTCAGTACTTTTTGGATCAGTTGGGGAAGAAACAATGAATGAACATGTTGTCCGTATAGGGTATGAATGGATATGACGTTTGTAATACTAAAGTCTTCACCTTTAATTTCCAGAGTGGGTCATAATGAGATCATTGGCGTGAACCGTGTGGGCTGCACAGCCGAAGGGCTGGGCCGAGACCACTGGAACGAGATGCTGGCGTACCCCCGGAAGCCCATTGCACACTGGCACCCTCTTCTGGAGCCTAAGAAATCGGAAAAAGAGGTTGACTTCTTTTTCATCTCCACAGCAGAATAATAGTGTAGGCTTATATAAACCCTGCGAAAGCCTCGCGGGGGTGGAAATATGATTAACTTTCTAATTCAAAGTTTACACTGAACACTAAGGAATGCATTCCAACAAAAATGTAAATCTGTTATTCCATGCTTATTGCCAGCTTTACGGAAATCGCATCCCTTTTGACTCTTCTCCAAACTTGTGCTGCTCAACATGAATAATTCATTATGAGTATGATAGTGTTGATTTAAATATAGACGTAGTACATGTTGTGTTCTATTCTGATCTTGCATCCAAAATGATAATCACTTAATGCTTAGTGGGAGTAATCCTCTTGTATTGTTAGATATTTATAGCTTTGTGTACTTCTGGGCAAAGCATTTCAATTTCCATGTTTTCAGCCTCATTCGTTTCTTTACTGTTTCTCTTTTTTCAGTGGAAAACCAGGACAGCTAGTTTTGACAGTCAGGGGTCTTGCCCCTCCCCGAAAGCCCCCGCGAGCCCTTGAGCAGAACCACATGTTCCCCAGTTGGCCCGGCACCCTTTCCCTGACTGTCTGTGAGCTCAAGGAAAAGACAAAAAAGAAAAGAAAAGAAAAAAACAAAACAAGTAAACAACACCAAAACAAGCTGTCTCCAAGTTTTCCTCAACAGGAGTTGCTCCCGGGGCTTCCGAGCGCTGATCCGAGTTTCCTGCACTGTTTGTCTAATGCCTCTGGAGTCAAGACTCGCTCAAAAGCTAATTTTCCATCCGTTCTTGGGGCTTTGCACATGCAGAGTTGTTAAGACCTCTTGTACTCTGAAAGCCAGGCCTCTCGGTACACCTCGGCATTCTAAGCAGAAGGACTTTCTCTTCCACATTCTTCAAGTGTATCTCCAGAACGGAGGGCGAATGAAATCTGACCGCAGCGTTCTCAGAGGAGCTGCCTGTGCAGATGGGAGTTTTCAGCCCAGAATGGAGAGAGAGAGAGGCTCTTTGAACGCTTCGCTCCGAGCTGGATGATTTGAAAGGAGGATCAGCTTATCTCGTAGAAGTGAAAGTCTGGGCACTGTAAGGAAGAAAGGCCGGTGCTAAATCACAGCTGACTAAAGGAAAAGGACTCAATCAAAGAATAAAGCTTCATATGCCAGACACGATAGAGGTGGAAGAGATGGGGCCGCCAATTCTTATGTCATTGAATGAAGCATTTCCTCTCCTGATCCGGCTCGGAAAAGCAAACGTGAATTGCAGAGATTTTGAAAAATGACCCATCCTAAGCTTCTTGATGTCGTAATAAGAAATGGTCTCGGTAAGGCTTTTGCCAGTTTCAAGCATAGCACAATGATCTCAAAGTGCTTTCCTTACCCTTGATGGACAGAGATATTTTATGACTTGAAGGCTTGACGTCAGTGGTGAACATCTTTGTAAATGATAGAATGGAATATTATACATTTACCTGTATCATTTTATTATTATGTAGTAATATGATGGGCATCAGGTTCAGAGTGTTCACAGTGATTTGATGTAACATGTCCAGACTATGCTTTGGTGTTAACATCAGTCTTTGTTTAAGTTTCACTTTTAATGTGCTTCTGAACAGACAGTACTCATGTATTCATTAGCTAATCTGTTTCTGGGCTTCACAATATTGCTAAAGATGTACTTTGGATTGTTGTTGTCATTGTTACTTATTCTGCAGTTCACTTACACTGTACTGCAGTGTACCATGGTAATCAATAGTTAGCACATTGGTTTATATCGACATGTTAAGAGCACAAAATGAAGTACTGTAACATGGGATTGAAGGTAAAATAATGTACCTATTTATTCAATATTTAAAAAAGATTCTGAGAACTATTATTGAAGGGGAAGTCCACCAATTTTTCAAAGTTTTCAAAATTACAATGTAAATAAAGTTATTTAAAGTGTATTAACCTGCATTGTACAGAATCTAATTCCTTCACAATGATGGTGATAGGAATGTAGATATTTTATTTACTAGCAAAAAGACCTGTGAACCTACACATTTTTATTTCTAATGTGGTGAAATAAATAAAAAAACAATTGTAGGTACCCTGCATATATCCATCCACCCTGAATGCCTTTTAATGGCAAAGTGAATGTGGTTACATGCATTCAGGGGCGTAGAATGTAGCAGTTATATGATTATTCAAGCCAATGAAATGAAGGATTTGATCTTTTAGATGATAGGACACTTTGAAACAGAGACATTTTAAGAAGCTCTCATAAAAAAGCTTGTCACTATCTTTGTAGCAAGACACAGAAAGATGCAAGAAGTTTGGAATAACAGACCATTTGAATCCATAAATAAACCATCCCTATTGGCCACTGTAGTTCTCATATTATTAAGTGCATGTAAACACACTCAGTGTCTCAAGCATCAGGGACCATATTCATAAATAATTTGTTTGATAACTTTCTGTGAGATAGCCTTTAGAGACTCTAACCCTTATTCATAAAGGTTTTATACATCTGGTTCATTTGGCCAGTGTCAATAATGCATAAGTACTTCACATGTCATCAAAAAAAATTGAGTGCAATTGATGAATCAACTTCAGTGCATGGAAACAAGTGATTGCACTCTAATAACTCATTTACATATACAAAGGAAAATTCAATTTTTCAGTTATAATCACATAACATGAAGGTCTATCGATCCAAATCCATACATTTATTCATGTCAACCATATATTTTTTGAATAAGGGCCACTAAATATGTTTTACATGTCTGGTTCCTATCACTATCACTGTGAACAGTGTGCATTTCTTTAGAATGACACACTTTGCTTCAAACAACTTTACATTGTAACCATTGAATTTGAAAATTGGTAGAATTCCCTTTTAAGTATGAATTTAAAACATGAGCACACCAGAGGGAGAAGAAATGCATTACACAATATTGTAAGAGGCCATTGGGACAGCAATGTAGCAAGCACTACACATAATGAGGGATTTGTCTGTTGCCACTTAGTTAGAAACAGTATTTCTCATTTATACAAATATAGCCAATAAAATTTTTTGATTTTATATTTGATTATTTATTTAATTCTTTATTTATTTGTCTGTTCTGTTTGTGATTCTTTTGTGAAAATACAGAACATTTTTTGTGAAGTGTAAAGGTCCCATATCAGTGAGTATGAGTATGTAAACATTATTAAAGTTTCAAAATGTACCAGTTACTCCCCATTCCACTCAGTCCAAACTACACAGCCTATTGCCAATGCAACACATTAAATTTACACCTATTCCATCTACAGCAGTTTAGCTCTGCCCATTCATATTGAGGTGATTTTACCTGGACTGCTTTTTGAATGGCACAATACATCAGCCAATCAGAACAGAGATCAGTCTTAAAGGCACAGTAAAAAAAAATTTAATCTATTTTTGAACAAACGCACACAAAAGATCATAAGAGAGCCTCAAGAAAAATACAAAACAATATGGGCCCTATAATTATCCCAAAAATAAGAACAAATGTCTTATTTTCAGTTGTCTACTATTATTTCACCATATTGCTGTTATATTCTGTTTATAGTATGCTTATGAATGTGTAATGAGAGCATTATCACCTGTGACTCTTAAACATTAAAAAAAGAGAAAATCATGCCAGATTAAAGCACCTAAGATTAAGAAAATGCAATACAAAGGAAGCAAAAACATTTTTATTTCTTGGTTATAGTAGTGCAATCTCACAAATGTATTTTGTACAATGGAGTATCCAGATGAATTATGTTGTGAGTGATTTGAGTGCTCTGATTTGACTAAAAATGGTCTAAAATGTAACTTCAAATATATTTATATATTTGATAAATTATATATATAATTAAAAAATAAACTTTTAAAACTTGACAGCTCATAGAAATTGAAATTACCATTATACTGGTAATTTTTCTTGTGGTTCCCTTGTGGTTTGAAGTTGTTCTTTTCAGTGACAATAGCTGTTGTCCCTTCCCCACCATTTGGTTTTCATATTATTGATTCAGTAATACAGTATGATACTCTTTGTTTTCACTGTTCTACACCATAATGCTGTACAATGAGTGTCAATGAGATACTTCAGCCATTCTCACATGCTTTAAAAACTACCATATGTACTAACAGTAAAGAACCTGGAGTTGGGTAGAGAATGCATATGTTCTGGACATCCTGGTGCAGTCTGGTGTACTTTAAATCAAAGAGGCACTGTGCTGAGCACAAGGGACTGCAATGGACTGAACATCTGCTGAAGATCTATGAGATATGAATCCTGATGGATTTGCCTCAGGATGTAGCGTACATTCTTCTACAGAGTTTAAGATGCCACTGTCTGAAGATGGTGAGCAGTGCTTTATCATCTAGATGTTCACATAATGGAAGAATGGTCTGCATAGAAATCACATTTACATGTTTTTCTACTTACCAAAAATGGAAGTCATTCAGTGAAGACATGAAGGTACTAACAAACACTACAACTCATCTAAATAGTCATCTAAATTAGAACAGTTGTTCCCATCAAAATTCATGACCAAAACTTTTCTCAACCCACTCAAACTGGATCCACATCTTAAGTAAGTTTACAGAGACTAGTTCAAGTGTTTTATGACTTTAAAATTAATTGAGTCATTGACCAAGACAGCAGATGTAGCGGTCAACTGCCCAAGACCTAAAGTTTGAGTTGGTTCAGACATTTTGGTGATGTATTTTAATGGAAATAACCATGCTATTTGGGTGACTATTGAGTTCTAGCATTTGTTAGCAGCATTAGCCTTGCAGCTCCAGTTCTAAACTAAAGGACAATTTGGACTGCAAACATGTCTTGACTAATTGGAAAATTGTGTTAATAGGATTTCTCTGTGAGCTATTCCAGGCACTACAGTTTGGAAAATAAATAGGCTCCACTTGGGCTCCACTGCAGAACTTGTCCAACACCATCATCTTTCCAAAATTACAACTATTAAGGTTTACACATTTCTATGTAATTAAAAAATCATAACCTTCAGCAGACTCATGAATAATTCCAGGTAACTGACAACTCAATGACTTGACTTGATGTACCATTTTGGTTCCCACCTGTTCTAACAATGTTTATGATGTCCTCAGGCTCAGACAATATAGACACAATGTGTTCCTGTTGTAAGGTGGAATCTGTGACATGAGTACAAGTTACTTCATGGTCTGTGTGGTTTATCAGCCTCTTTTCTCCTGTGAATTTAATGACTTTCCAATTTTATATTGAAGATTTGTACTTGTAATAAAGCTGTTGAACAATGTTGATCTTGTATTTCAAATATGCGGAAATAAAGTTGTCAGATCAATCGTTTAATTCCTTGTACTTAATTTCTTAATCACACATTCAATTATGAAATGCAACTCCATCAGTAAGGAAACGTTTCCAATTTCATTTTCCCCAAAGGATATAAAGGGTAGCTGCCCAGGGCAATATCCAGATAAAGAATGCTAATTAGTAAACCACATTAGCACTAGCTATAAAGTAATATTTTACTAAAAAAAAATTAAAATTACATTACTGATGTTGTCAACCAGCCAAGATATGTTTCATATTTTAAGTTTGCTTCTTTAGCTTGTACTGGACCTATGAGGTTAATGCTAATCATAAGGCTAACGTAAATCATTAGCATTGTGGAAATTGGCATAGCCGTTTAACACTTGCCTCAAAACACATTGTTAATCTCAAATATATTTGTTTAAAGGGTTTCTGACACTGTATATCATACTGTATTCTATAAAAATGGGCAAAATTACAAACCAAATCCATGTTTCAAGACACATGCTACTGTGTTCAAAGCTTAGTTTTTCATTATATTTCAGCTAGTATTATTTATTAGTTGCATTAGCATATATTACATATACTGTATAAAACATGACTAAATCATTAGTTACATTTATAAAGGTGAGTTACTAAGTACAATCTTTTTGGTCAGGCATTTCTTGCAGTCTAAGTGCTTTTTCCTACAGTGGTCATTCTTCTGGAGGTGGTGCTATTGCCCACAGCTTCTTCTTCAGGGCCAGCCTGTAGAGGATCTGGTAACCATCATCCCAAGCGTACACTTGCCTCTCCTCAGGGTTATATTTGAGGCTGGAGTGAGCACCATAGCGTCTGGGGAAGTATAGCAGCGGGGCTTCACCAGCAGTCACCATATCATTCACATCAAATACACATTGAACTCTGGAACGACTCGAGGGCTTGGTATTGTAGACCACGTAGACTGTACCACAGACAATGAAGGCAGCTTCTGCATTGTTTCTGGGGCATGACGTGTCCCACATTTGCTCAATGTCCAGAGTGTCTGAGTCCATCTTGGCCAGGTTAATGGTGTCACCAGCAGGATACAAAGCCCACAGCCCTTCCTCATCTGCTATCAGATCCACCAGCGTCTCAGGGTTAAGGCTATACACTGGAGTTTGCCCTTCAACTGGAAGTACAGCGCTGTCTGCCACTGAACCATTCTTCAGGTCAAACTTGACCACCTGCAGCTCTGAGTTCTCACTTACATAGTATAGGAAACCATCATAGACAGCATGGCCAGTGCCATTCCAAACAGATGGGAGGGTAATCTGCTTGCCCATAGACAAACCTGATGATGCTGACAGTTCTTTCACAGAATTGAACTCATATAGGATATCCTCTGAAGTTCCATTAAAGATGTAGACCTTGGCTGTCCTAGAGTCCTTGGTCCAGACACCTTTTGGACTGCCCACCCTTTTCAGTATCTTCATGGCTCGAATGTTTGACACAATGTCCATGCAAACTGTGAAGAAAGAAAGAAAGAAAGAAAGAAAGAAAGAAAGAAATCACCATCAGTGTTCAGAACCAAACTGAAGACTTAAAAGTTGCCAGCCTTATCTTCACCATCAACTTTTCTCTCAAATCAAACTCTTAGTAACAGCAGACTTCTAGAGGTTAACTTGTGAAAAGTTGTTTGCCTTCTTCAAGCGTTAGAGGGACACTGTTACCTTGAGAAAAAAAGGCCTCAGCAATATTTAATAATTCAGTTCACTGCATACCTGGAAGAAAACTTTGGGTATTTGATGATTTTTCTTCTTTAGTATCCGTGGCACATACTTTGCCTGAAGCTGTGAATCTTCCAGTTGAAAGCAACAAAAAATAAATGTTACCCATAATTTTGGTGGGAGAAAAATAATGTACCTTAAAGAAATGAGGCCAAGATGAAAGCAGCACTGAGGTAGCCCAGAAATCAGTAATTAAGAGGGCATCACCTAGTCGTCTACAACAGCATGACTTCTCTACTTCAGGGCCATGTTTAGATTTGCAAGTTTAAAATCTCCAAGCTATACATAATGGCAAACCATAGTTGGAATGGAGAACATCTCACTCCTTGGAAAGTGGTATTTGACTCCTTGGAAAGGCACTTGCAGCAAAGATGTCACATTTCAAGTGATTTATGACAGAAAAACGACTTGAGAGAATGGTCTGACTCACTGCAGCCACTGTTCTTTGTTTTGCCTTCTGATCAATAGGATACTGCAGCCTGGAGGTACATGGCATCTGCTTCCTTTAAGAGGGTCTCGACTCTGAACAATAGACGGAGGGATTTTAATGTGAGCTGAGCTCGAAGGAAACCTCCACTGACCTCTGCAGTGCTCCAAGCAACACAACAGTGCAATGTCTCAGCACAGAAAGATATAATTGGGGTTGTTCCTCAAAAAAAGCACAAACAAGCCCTATCACAGCACATGGCCTGGAATATGCGTGGGCAACATGGTAAAACAATATAACTTGTTTTTTTTTTTTTCAGGACAGTTAGAATGGACAAAAATGCAGCAGTTATAACAGTAGATACTTGTTTTAAAAGTTTAACTATTCCTGTAATATATACGGTAAGTAAACTATACTGAAGAAAAATGTAAACACAACACTTTTGTTTTTGCTCCCATCTTTTCTCAAAGATCTAAAACTTTTTCTATATACATAAATGGTTTTTTCTCTCACATATTTTTCACAATTTTGTCTAAATCTGTTAGTGAGAACTTCTCCCGTGCCAATATAATCCATCCACCTCACAGGTGTGGCATATCAAGATGTTGATTAGACAGCATGGTTATTGCACAGGTGTGCCTTACGCTGGCCACAATAAAAGGCCACTCTAAACTGTGCAGCTTCATCACACACCACAATGCACAGATATTGCAAGTTTTAAGAGAGCATGCAATTGGCATGTCTTCAAGAGCTGTCGCCTGTGAATTAAATGTTAATTTCTCTACCATATTTCACAGCCCATCATCTGCGTGCGCGTGCCAGCCCTGAACATAGATATGGAGACTTCCTGCTGCTTCTGAGTGAAAACTGTTTTGTACTGAACAGCAAAGAACGTACCATGGCATTCCATTCTTCAGCTGAATTTCTTGGCAGCAATCAGATGCTGAAGTGAAATGGAAGAAGAGAGATTTTACTGTACAGCGCGCACTACGCATCTACACAGTACCGCGTGCATCAAATTCCCCATGAATTTCAAATACAGAATTCCCCTAAAATTATTTTACACTAATATTTATTGAAATCTGAAATTGAAATATTTTGTTATGCATTGGTAAAGTGTATATATGTGTGTTTCTTAATTCAAAACATGTCTTTTTGTCCATAATTTAGGATGGTTTGGGGATGTTTCACAGGGCTGGAATGGATTAAATCTATTTCAGTTATTTTAAATGGGAGAAATTTGTTTGATATACGAGTTGACTGACTTACCAGCTCTGTTACAGAATGAATTAAACTCGTATCTCAAGGTACCACTGTATGTCCAAATGTTTGTTGATACCTCTTCTAAAGAATGCATTCAATTACTTTATGTTGCACCCATTGCTGACAGATATGTATATATGCACACACTCAGTGTGTCTGTTAAGCCATAGAGAAGTTATGCCAATAGAATAGGACTCCCTGGAGCAGATAAATATCAACCTATTGGCTCCATGTCTAACATCAGCCTAGAGGGCTATAAACCCCCAGTATTGAGCTGTGGGGCTGTAGAACTGTATTTTCTGGAATGATGGTGCTCTATCCAGTACTTTTGGAATAGTTGAGGATGTTAAGGGGTGGTGATTATCCAATATCTTGACCTCATTAATGCTCTTGTTCAATTACATCCTCAGCAATGTGCCAAAATCTAGTAAAAAGTCTTCCCTGGACAGCTGAAACAGCTACACCAATAAAATCAGGATAATACCCTTAATGTTGAAGAAATTATGAGTGAGTGGATGTCGGTATGCTTTTGCTAAAATGTTCATCAGTAGATCTTGACTTGGATGTATGGTTCTAGAAGAAAACTACACTCATATATGAAAACACTCCATGAACCATCTACTTTCCTGAATACCCTTTCCTGAATACCCTTTAGCGCAGTGGTTCCAAATCCTTGGTCTGGGAAACACCACTACAGTCTTTTTCTTTTTCATGGTAACAAAGTCATACTGCACACCTCTAGACTACCACTTTATAAAGACTTTCCAACCATGCAGCAAATGCAGCCGTTAAACACAGCTATGAATCAACTCAGGTTTGTTCTCCTTTTTCCAATAAAGTGATTTTCCAGAGAAAATGCTGCCAACACTGGTGTAACACTTAATGAGTAGTTAAATATAGCTAAAAGTCCAAGTGCCAAGAACCTGTCAGGGCTGAACCCAAAGGCACATGATCAAAAGCAAGCAACTTTTTAAAAGTCAGGCCATGGTTGCCCTGATCCCAACAGCCCCCACGCCCCAAATCCCCCCTGCAGCTCACCAGAGAGCTCAAAGAACTGCTCTTTCTTTTTCTCCTTGACCACTGCGTCCTGCTCCACCATTTTGTCTGCTGCTTTAACACACGGTTTGGGTGGGTTCTTGGTCTCAATGTAGTCCATCTCTCGCTCAACACGGTCCACGCGCACCCCAGCCCCCTCCATGTCCAGACGGAGTTTGGAATGCTCCTTGCCCAGTTTCTCCAGGAGATCTGATGCCTGCTGTCTGAACTTCTTCAGGTCTGAGTTATAGCGGTTGTTCTGCTCATGCCACAGGGCGATACGTTCCTGGAAAAGAAGAACGCAGATGATGCATTGCTATAAAAATAAGCTATGAATTAATCATGACATGTTGTAGGTATGATTTTAAGTTATAGTTGTTCTGGTATACTTTTATGGAAATATACACTTACACTGCATTATTATTTACGTGCAATCACAGGACTACTCACAATCAGAAAGTCTTTTATTTTTTGGACACAATTATACAGTAAATGAAGACACACAATAAGTCCATCCATCCGTCCATTATCACACCTGCTTACATACATATACATACATACACATTACACTTATATAGCGCCTTTCTAGACACCCAAGGACTCTTTACAATCAACACACTTCATGTACACACACTCCGGCGAGAAGCAGCAGCCAGTCGCGCACAGCGTACTCTCAACCAGAAGCAACCGTCGACCTGGAGGACTGCATCAAGCACTAGGGGGATCACCCAGGACAGAGTGCCAACCAGATCTGGGCATACATACATACATACACAGACATACACACACCAAGGTCATTTTTTTAGAGTAGCCAATTCACCTGATCTCCATGTTTTTGGACTTTGGGAGGAAACCGGAGACCCCGGAGGAAACCCACGCAGACACGGAGAGAACATGGAAACTCCACTCAGATGGGGACTCGAACCCAAGACCTCAGTGCTGAGAGGCGAACGTGCTAACCACTAAGCCACCATGCGGCTTAATACTTATCAGGGTCATAGTTAGTCCTTTACCACCTCACTGGGCGCAGGGCAGGGCATTACACTATTCAACTAAGCCCAGGACACGGCGCCAATCCATCGCTGGGTGAACACACGCGCACATACATACACATACAAATACACACACACATGCACACACACACACGTATGGTCAATTTAGAGTACCCAATTCACCTGACCTCCATGTTTTTGTACTGAATAATGAATATGAATAATACATACACACAGAACTTAGGAATTTAGAAGGTTCTTTGAGTGTTTACGGTTCTACATAGAACCAGTGCCTATATCAAAGAACTCTTGTAGAACCCCCTTTCTTAAGAGTGTAGACTGTTCATTAGTCTCACATTTTCAGCCAGTTCTCTTCAACTTTGTGTTACTTTAATTTTTCTTTACTTTTTTTGTTTTTGGTAATTTTGTATTGTCGTCACAATTTCCAAGTGAATTCCAAGCTTGTATTCTACACCTTACTTGCCTGTTAAGCGTTAGCCATCTGGAAGTGTCTTTATATGTTTACAGACACATGACCATGTTCTATAGATGATCAAACCAGAGCAGGGCTTTTTGAATACACGTTCTTATAATTATGAGGTACTGATTGCGTTCAGTGTTGGTAAAATAGAGGGAATTTAAAGGTCTTTGTAACTGAATAGTGAGCATGACATTAAGAATATTTTTTAAAGGTCATTCATTTCGTTTGATTGTTCTGCTTAGAGAAGAGCTGAAATAATTTCATGTTACTATGAAGTAGTCAAATATAAGGCTGCACAGTTCAGGATCTATTTTCTAACCGTTTCACATTTTATCTAAATGATATTAATAATTGGTGTCAGCTCTGAGTGAAAGGCAGGAGAAAATTAATGAAAGCAAATAAAAGGGTAGACATTTAAATGTTCTTACCACCACCATATTTGTTTGAGCTTTACTTTTTCATTAATCTTATAATAATTACTTTAAAGTCATTTTTGACACCACTATGTGAAGAGAGAAGGCACCAATTCAAAGGTTAATTAATGGTTCTACTGATACGATACTGGTAATTATCAAGAAATCTCATATCACTTCATGCAGAGATGAGATTATGTGTTCTCGAGTGAGCAGATATCACAGAGAACAAATATGCAGGGCCGTGGCCCTCCAGGACCCCAATTTGGAAACTGACAAATTAGGATTGTATGGTTATGTCTAGAACACTGAACATAATTTTTTATCAGAAGGTAAAAATATAATGGATGTTGAAGTCAGTGGCGGTTTCTGATATGGGTGGTATGTCGTCAGAGGCAGTGGTTGTTAACCCTGGGGATCGTGAAGGGGTGTGCTGGAGGGATTGTTTACCCAGGGCACCAAGCGGGCATAGACCACCCCTGGTTGAAGTTATCAATTAATAAGTTTAATATATTGTTGCTATCAATACTCCCATTAAAATTCCAGCCCAAGTTCGAATCCCAGTCATTCTGTTTGCGATCAACAGTCGTGGACCAAGAGAGCAAAAATTGGCTGTGCTCTCTCTGGGCAGGTAGATGGCGCGCTCTCTCCCTGTCACTTTCACATTGTAATGTCTGCTGGCTAAGGTGTCTACTGATTTGTCTATTCGGAGTTGGGAATCCTGTGCTTTCCTCCAAGTGCATTGGCTCCCCAGTGATGGTGTATCAGCAGTAGTTCGAAAGAGGCGGTGCCTGTATCACACGCAGCAGAGGAGGCTTGGGCTTGACTTGTCAGGGACATTACAAAGTGATGGGAAGAGTCCTAATGGATGGGATGGGCTAATTGGCTACTGCTACATTGGGAAGGGGATAAAAATGGGCAAAAATTTATATATATATATATATATATATAATTAATAATAATAATAATAATTCTTTGAGCATTCATGGTTCTATAAAGAACCAATGCCTTTACCTAAGACCCTTTTTTCCATGTACAAATATTTTACCCCACACTAAAAGAAATATTGACTCTGAGTGTTCCATTTCACTGATAACAAATGTGAAGAGCTAAACAGCTATGGTGGCCAAAGGCAACAGCTCTGTGCTAGAAAGAGAACTGAAAGTAATATGCAAATACAAATAATGTGGAATGAAGTCTTCAAAGTAGAGGTAGCACAGCACAGTTCACTCCAAGTCTTTGATGCATTGGTGACCTTCTACTCTTTCAAAGTAGACTATGATTTATCTTTCTGAAGTGTTATTAAGTCAATACTTTGATTTAAAACATGGAAATCTCCAACTGTGAATGTAATCTAGTCTGCTTTCCTGTTCCCAGACTATCGTCCCCAAAAATGTAAAAAAAGAGTAAGTTAATTTCAACTGCATGCACTGATTCAAAATGGAAAAGGTCTTATGGATTTCCATCTGCATAAAGAGTTCATAACAAATAAATAAAATAGAAATAAAATATCTACACACTCCTGTTCATATAAAGGTTTTGTCATGTAAAAAAATCTGACCAAAATGAAAAATTTCAAATCTTTTTCCACCTTTAATGAGACTCATAATCTGTAGAATTCCATTGAAAAACAAACTGAAATAATTTAGATGGGGAAAATAAAAACAAAAACAAAATCCCTTAAAATAATGTTGTTGCATGAGTGTGAACATCCTCTTATAGTTGGGGATGAGGTTGTGTTCAGAATTAGGCAATCACATTAAAACAGTTAAGTGGTAGTTGGCACACAGGTCTGATTTTCTACATGACAAAAACTTATCATTTTAACAGGGATGTGTAGGCCTTTTTTGTCCACTGTATATTCAGAACAATATTTTATGACATATATATGATATATTATGATATAATTATGATAATTATGAACAGTGCATGTCAGTAATCACAACATCACACGAGACATGACTTAAGTAAATTAAATGACGTTTTATGGTGACATACATGCACAGTCATTTGTTCCGTTCATAAAGTGTTATGAAAGGTTATGTATGAACTTTTAAGGCAGATGGCTACTTAACCCCCTGAGTCTTAACCCTTGGAGTGTCCGGGTTTTCAGACACTCTGATGTAGTCTGACATGCCTTGACTTTTTTTTTTTACAAATTACACCCATCTAAAATTATTTTTCCAAAGTGTTACACAGGCTTTTGTTCAGCACAAACTCAGCAACAACAGTGTCAAAACAGTTTTTTTTATTAAATCTGCTCTAAATTTAGACTTTCCAAAAACCCATTTTCAGATGTGCTGATATACTGTATTATGACAAAGCACACTCTAAACATTTCTAGACATAAGAGGTGTTGGCTACACACTGATCATTACAGTTTTTAGAAATGTTATTTTTTCCAACAAAAAAATAAAATTGTTTTTTTTTATAAAGCTTAACAATTTTAAGTTGACATGTGTGACATTCAGTGGTTCCTAAATTGAATATTTATGAGATAGGTGTGAACACTCAAGGTGAGAGGTCTTTGTTAAGGTGAGAGCTATTTTGTTTGATGGGGTCTCTTTGCACATTCCACACATTCTTCAGCTGGTAATCCACCAATGGAATGTTCGGAATTACCATGTCATCATAATGCGCAGCTGTCTGACTCACTCTGAAAAATGTGTCTCTGCTTATTTAAGCTCCTCTCACAAATATCTAAAAATATATATTTCCAATCACGCTATATATATTTGAAAAATAAACCTTTTAAGGTTTCCAGGGTATGTTTAGTTTTGTTTCTAGAATATAATATCACAGAGATATATGTAAGTGTTGTTGCAGAATTCTGTAAATATGGCGCCGGCGGGAGCTCCGAATACAGAAGGTTAAGAACATTATCTAATAATTTTCAAACATATTCTCCTATATTGATGATTCTGCATACATTAACACTGAAATGTGTGGTGTTCCAGAATTTGCCATATAGTACATATTTCTGTTTTAGAAGAATTTTCTGGACTATAGTCAAATCCAGAAATGCTGCTGCTGCTGCAGATATTCAATCATCCATGGTAGAAAAGTGAAACAGGACAGTGTAATAGCTTTTTGGCTTAATTTTGGTGTCTCCAACAAGTTGTTGACAGTGAGTTTATTGACTTTAGTACTGTTGTTTACTCTCCAACAGAAGTTTAGTATATATTTTGCACAAGATATCACTAGAACATATTGTGGCTGTAGAAATATTGTGGATGCACTAGTGTAACCCTCTGGCCATCTGCCCCGGCCCAGCCCCGCCTTGTTCCTGTCTCCACATGCTGTTTGTTTACCTCATCCACATGCCACGTCTGTCTCCACGCCCCCATTACATAATCACTCAGCCCTGCTGTCTCATTGTGTCCTAATTATGTTCACTCTAAAGCATCCCTAGTGTGTCACAGTCATTGTCTGGAATCGTATGTCATTTGATAGTTCTGTATGTCTACCATGTTTTGTACATCTTCAGTTATGCCACAACCACAGCTTTGTTTTGTTTTATAACCACAGTATTTAGATTGTGTTGTGAAATAAAGCCTTGATTTTATCTCCCTAGTTTATCCACCATATTCTAACATATAAGGATGTCTTGCACAAAATATGTGCTAAACTTCTGGTGGAGTTTAAACAGCTGTACTAAAGTCTACAACTTGTGGGAGACACCAAAACTGAGCTAAAAAGCAGTGTACCTCACCTTCTACCCAAGAAGACTGAGTCTATGAAGCAACAGCATTTGTGGATTTTATTATAGACTCCAAAGTGCTATAAAGCAAACTTTCTTCAGAAATATCAGAGTATCTATTGCCATGGAAAATGGCTAATGTAATGGATGGCCCCAAACATTTAAGGGATAGTAAATATTTCACCTATAAATCCTGTAACATGACTTTAATTGATAAATATCTCAAATATTGCTTTATAAATACGTTTTGAGCTTCTGCATGTGTTAAATCTTTATTTGGGCTGATCGTAAATTCAAAGCACAATTTTCCCCAAATAATTTAATCATATTTTATTCTTGTTGCAAGTGAACAGAATCAATGTTGAGCCCAACACTGCTTGCTAAAAGCAGGAATGGAAATAAAACAGTGAGCATCAATTTAATTGTTTTGTCCTTATGAGGTGCAGTTAGGGTGATGAGTCTGGGAGAAATCACAGTAATTGGAGCCCTGTAGTCTGAACATGAATGGAACTGGAGTGATTGCACATTAAAGAAATACTGAAGGCAAAACTTTATAATAAATCTCATTATAACCAACTCGAGCATAACCTGCATTTCCAGATTTTGAGTGTATTCACCTAACTGTGATGACTCTCTTAATGCCCTGTTTATCTTTCTAGATGACTTGCTTTAAAGGTGTTCTCTGCTAACTCTGTGAGAAACTTCCTCTTAGCTGCAAATCTCCCCAAATCTATAACTGTGACTGTCACTTTTGAATTCTGTTAGTAGTAATCTGCATCACTGTAAGTTAACTGTGGAATAGAAGTACTACTAAAAGTAGATGTACTATAGTACCTTACAAAAGCACCATTGTGTACCTTAAATGAATTTTTTTTCCAGTTAATTCTGTTTAGTGTAATTTGTTCTCCGATGTCTGCCCTTACAAAAAAAAAGTATACATCGAGTACGTTATTAAGTATACTTAAGTATAATAAAAGTATTTCCATAAGTGTACTTTTATTTTACAAGTACACTACAAGTATACTTACTTTGGACTAAATTGGCCCACTTTAAGTTCAAGTACATAAAAAGTCAACTGGAAGGATCCTCTATAATGTTATAATTTTACTCTGATGATAGAGTATCCTTCCAGTTTACTTTTTATGTACTTGAACTTAAAGTGGGCCAATTTAGTCCCAAGTAAGTATACATGTTGTATACTTGCTAAATAAAAGTACACTTAGGGAAATACTTTTATTATACTGAAGTATACTTAATAAAATGTACTCGACGTATACTTTTTTTTTGGTAAGGATGAAGAAGGTATGTAACTTCAGTTCGAGTGAAAAAAATGACCAGGTGCCTATTTAAAGCCCATTTAAACACATATGATATTGCCTCTTCCTGAAATGTAATTTTGCCTTTTATGGTGAGTTCATGAATAATTTAATGAGCTCTGCTCCAATTGGCTGTTTGCAGTATGGCAGGACATACCCTGCATGCAAGAAAATGGAAGAGAAATGAAACCAGTGAATGGAGAGCTGAGGAAAAAAAGCAGAGGTGAGATAAGTGGAAGATACTGGATGCAAAAGAGGTGTGCAAGAAAGGAGGTAAGCTTTTATGAATAAAATGATTAATGTAGAGATACCATTAACCCAACCTTGCCTAAATATAATTGCAGCCAATCTGTGCTTTGAATACTTGGTTTATAGCATGCATGTAGCATATGGTTTTATTTTTGATTCAGTGTCTGTAGGGAGTTCAATTTACTCCTCTGGGATTAGTTTTGAGTCAATACTAGAAAACGAAACCACTTCTTCTGAAAGGAGAAGATATCCAAGGGCAAACAGAAAGAGAAGTGAAAAAATAGGTGCAAGATATGGAAGAGAAGTGTTTGAGAGAGGAGGCTAGTGAAAAAGCTGTTATGTATTGAATGGATGTAAACTTTGGAGAGGAGTTAAGACTGTTATGTCTATGAGTTTTAGTCTGTTTACATGGTCTTTCAGGTTTGCAGTATCCCAGATTCATATACTAAACTCTCCTTAATCAACTATGCCAAAGTAATTATAGCTTTCCATATGTTTTTCATAGTTTTACTAGTTTTTCATAGTTTAACAGTGTGTTTAATTTTCATACTTTAAACTTTAAAATGCAAAAAGTCCATACAACATAACAAAAGATTTACACATTCCAGTGCAGTTTTTCTTGGAGTAAACTGATTATTTTGATATTGAATGTGATATAAAACACTTGCTGAAAATCCCCTGCATAGCTTATAAAGATAAATGAATTTTTTACCAAATGAACCATCGCCTTTCGCTAGTTACAGATAGCTAAACTCAACCTCTCTCATGATGAGAAGTGTGAAATGTTTTTTATAATTTGTTTAAACTGTCAAATTTAGGTAAATTGTCATATATTGTGTGTTCATAACATGTCAAATAAAATATATTTCAAGCCAAAGTGATCAACAGTAAAACAAAAAAAAGGCTTAAAATATGTCACTTTAGGTATAAGGAATATAAAAAAGTTAAATTATATTATCAACAATAAACCTTTTCTCTGTACTGTTTCACTGACTCCTGCCAGACCTAATAGTTACCACTGGTGAAAAGTAAACGTGGCTGAAAGTTGACATCACTGCAGAGAAAGTAATGTTTGTTTGGTGAGATGTCCCAAACTGTTCTTACCTCCATGGCAAGCATCCGACTTTCCAGGTAGTTCATCAGGCCCTGGTAGTGGTACTGGGCTTCAGAGAGTTGAGCCAGAAAGCTGATAAGGAGAGAGAAGAGGAAGCCTGCTTTCATGCTGAGATCAGGCGAGGGACTGCTTTGAGAAACTAAAAGAAATAATCTGAAAAGACCCAGAATGCTGAAAACCCTCTTGAGCTGCTTCAGCTCCTGCAGCCAGTGTAGGGTTTGAATCCTGCTCTGTGCCTGTGAGAGTGAGAACGTGAACACAGGAGAGAGGAAGTGACCAAGAACCAGGGACGACTTCTTGGGTTTCGAATTCGCTGGCTCTCTCCCTTGGCTGGAATGTTTTCATAAACACTGAAGGAGGAGCCATGAGTCTGCGGCCTCCCAGTGGCCTCTGTAGTGAAGCTGTGCTTCAAATATTAAGCAACATAGCACAAAAAAGTACAGTTTCACAACAAAAAGTTCATATGTGTTCATAATTTAACTCAAAAAGTTTTACATTACATGTAAAGTGACATTTCAAATCTTTTTTTAATGTTGATCGGTTGATGTTGATCAGTCTGAGATCAAGAATATCATATTATTAGAATATTTCCTGTAGTTTGAATATACATCATTAAAATAAAACATCCAACCATCCATTGATCCATCTCCTCAGCCACCTCATCAATTCATCCATCCCCTCAGGCATCTCAGCAATCCATCCATCCCCTCAGGCATCTCATCAATCCATCCATCCCCTCAGGCATCTCATCAATCCATCCATCCCCTCAGCCACCTCATCAATCCATCCATCTCCTCAGCCACATCATCAATCCATCCATCTCCTCAGCCACATCATCAATCCATTCATCTCCTCAGCCACGTCATCAATCCATCAATCTCATCAGCCACATCATCAATCCATCCATCTCCTCAGCCATGTCATCAATCCATTCATCTCTTCTGCCACGTCATCAATCCATCCATCTCCTCAGCCACCTCATAAATCCATCCATCTCCTCAGCCACATCATCAATCCATTCATCTCCTCAGCCACGTCATCAATCCATCCATCTCCTCAGCCACGTCATCAATCCATCCATCTCCTCAGCCACATCATCAATCCATCAATCTCCTCAGCCACATCATCAATCCATCCATCTCCTCAGCCATCTCATCAATCCATCCATCTCCTCAGCCACCTCATCAATCCATCCATCTCCTCAGCCATGTCATCAATCCATCCATCTCCTCTGCCACGTCATCAATCCATCCATCTCCTCAGCCACCTCATCAATCCATCCATCTCCTCAGCTACCTCATCAATACATCCATCTCCTCAGCTACCTCATCAATACATCCATCTCCTCAGCCACATCATCAATACATCTATCTCCTCAGCCACCTCATCACTCCATCCATCTCCTCAGCCACCTCATCAATACATCCATCTCCTCAGCCACCTCATCAATCCATCCATCTCCTCAGCCACCTCATCAATACATCCATCTCCTCAGCCACCTCATCAATCCATCCATCTCCTCAGCCACATTGCCAATCCATCCATCCCCTCAGCCATCTCATCAATCTATCCATCTCCTCAGCCACATTGTCAATCCATCCATCCCCTAAGCCATCTCATCAATCCATCCATCTCCTCAGCCACATCATCAATCCATCCATCTCCTCAGCTACCTCATCAATACATCCATCTCCTCAGCCATGTCATCAATCCATCCATCTCCTCTGCCACGTCATCAATACATCCATCTCCTCAGCCATGTCATCAATCCATCCATCTCCTCTGCCACGTCATCAATCCATCCATCTCCTCAGCCACCTCATCAATCCATCCATCTCCTCAGCTACCTCATCAATACATCCATCTCCTCAGCCATGTCATCAATCCATCCATCTCCTCTGCCACGTCATCAATCCATCCATCTCCTCAGCCACCTCATCAATCCATCCATCTCCTCAGCTACCTCATCAATACATCCATCTCCTCAGCTACCTCATCAATACATCCATCTCCTCTGCACGTCATCAATCCATCCATCTCCTCAGCCACCTCATCAATCCATCCATCTCCTCAGCTACCTCATCAATACATCCATCTCCTCAGCCACATCATCAATACATCCATCGCCTCAGCCACATCATCAATACATCTATCTCCTCAGCCACCTCATCACTCCATCCATCTCCTCAGCCACCTCATCAATACATCCATCTCCTCAGCCACCTCATCAATCCATCCATCTCCTCAGCCACATTGTCAATCCATCCATCCCCTCAGCCATCTCATCAATCCATCCATCTCCTCAGCCACATCATCAATCCATCCATCTCCTCTGCACG
>BRDA01002341.1:1810-16046 GCA_036984385.1 Crenuchus spilurus
ATAAAATATTGACATTTGCCATCTCCACATCATTGCATTCAGTTTTTATTCACAATTTGTTTAGAGTCCCAACTTTTTTGGAATCCGGTTTGTATATATATATGCACTAAAGGACTCTTAATGTGCACAGAACCTACTTTAAATAGACTTCTTATTCACTCAGAGAGCACAAATGATGATTACAGTTGTAGAGCACATTTTAAAACACTTAGCTGAGGTGTTTTATGGCCTACGTCTAAATGAGGTGGTGATAAAATAAGCCACAGTCCTGTTATGATTGTTCCAGGGCAGCAATTAAAGTTAGTTAAAGCTTGTTAGCATGATGCACTTTTAGCTAATCAATAAATCAATGAACTCATAGCCACATATTCAGCTATCTCAGCATCATTACTGCAACAAAACACTAAATACCCCTTTAGCTTGACGTCATCATTGTTTTTTAAGTGGAGCTTCTTGAAAAACAATTAAAATATTCCCTCATGGCTAATATTAGCATCAGTTTTCAATTAGCCGCTTTCTGTGCCTGTGTGAAGACTGCCGTCGTTAAAGGGTGGTTATAGGGCCTGGTTAATTTAAAGTGACGACTGGAAGGAGTTAATGATCTTTTGGGAATCAGCCCATAATCCACTTCCTTGCCCAGCTCTGGATTCTTCCCTTTCAGCTAGCCAAAGATTTAGCTTAGCGCCCCTCTCTAAAATGATTACTGGCCTACAAACTAAAAAACACAACATATAATCCTGCCACAAACTCCTGCTGGGCCGCTGTCTAATAACAGAGAACTTACATATTTTATCTCTTTTACTGAAATTCACAGGACAGGCTTTGCTTTGCTTTTGCCAAGAGGTAAAAATAGCGCTAACCATAATTTCAAGCCTGCCTCTGTTTACTCTTTGAGTAGCATATGTCGGAGGGATTATTTTCCTTCAGGATTTCTTAGTATAGAAGTTTTAATGTGAAGTGGATATGGTGGGTTATGTACGTTTTCAATTCTTCTTAATGGGATTAAGGTCAGAGATGTTGCACGGATTTCTTCACAGGAAGTGATATATTGGACTGTTCTGTGTTACTGTAACACAACACTTTGCTAGAATGTTCTAATGCAATAATAGTAGACATGAGACTGAATATATCATGGACTGTGTTATTCAAGCACTAATTTACTGAAAGTTTTTGTTTGATCAGACCCCAATGTCACATGAACTTCTTCATATCTTGCTACATGCTGGACTATTCTGCCTTGGTAATGCAATTTAAGTTCGTTTTGCAAGTAGATTAATCAAGACATGAAACATCAAAGCCTTTGTAGCTACAATGTAAATAGATAATGTTGAGAGAACTCAATATTGAATGATGCTTTAAAATTTTTGAGTTCTCCCAACATCTGTTTTTGTAGTCATCCTTATTGTGGTCATTTGTTTAACCAACTTAACTTTGTTTGCTCATGCCAAGTTATGCTGACAGTAGACTATTTTTGGGGGGACAATAAGGGGGAAATTATCCTATACTGTGGAACCTTGACTTACGAGTTTAATCCGTTCTGTGACCAAGCTTGTAACTCAACTTGCTCGTATATCAAATCAAATTTCTGCATTAAAATCAATTGAAATGCTTTTCATTCATTCCAGCCACTTTAAAAACCACTTTTTTGTTACCTGTTTTTACAAAAGAAAAAATTGCTTTATTAATAACAAATAATGTATAAAAATAATAATACATAATACAATTTAATGTAAAGAAATAAACTGTTTTAATTAAGTGCCACACTTACCTTGCTGTCAGTTGTTGGGCGTTTCAATAAAATCCTGTTCAAGGAGGTGTTTCTTCCTCCCATTCAAAATATTTTGAAAAGGAGTTAGCAAAATGTTGTTACACAATGCCAATTCACAACCTCTTCTTCTCAGCACTGATCTTGGCACTCAGTCACGCTCCATAGTGACTCCTAGTGGTGAGTGGCGTAAGCTCATAACTCGGATCTCGGCTCACATCATAAAGCAAAAACTTCTATAGGGCGACGGCTCGTGTCTTGGAAAATTCCTAAGCTGATTCACTCGTAAGTCAAGGTTCCACTGTATTCTATTTGACAGAAGCTCTTTTCAAAAGCAGTTAACAGTGTAATGATTTCACAGAGGTCAGCTGTTGTTTACAGGAATTAAAATTCAGTCTGCTGTGTGGAGGTCAGATATGTTAGCCACCACACTACGCTTGTGTATGCTACATCAGTGTGTGCTACACTATGCTACACAACACTATACCAACTGCAATCTAAAGACTAGATAATGTTACCTTTATATAATTGCCAGGAGGTCTAGTGAATATAAACCATCCATTTTCAAATTATTTATTCCATTTTTGTTAGTGTGTGATTGACGGTGTAAACTTTTATTCTTGCCTTTTAATGGAGGTTAGTATAGTGATGGGGGTTGCCCAATCCTGGTCCTGTACATTTACCACCCTGGAGTGTTCAAATCCAACACACCTGTGTCTGATATTCAGATGACCTGAAAGCCTTAATTACCTTGATCAGTCGTGATCGATTGAGGTTGAGGTTAAAACTAAATTTTGCAGAGTGTATCTCCAGAACCTGGAATTGCCTAGCAATAATGACCTCACCCTGCTCCATCTCTAGCTCTTTCTGAGTATCTCTGATCTGCTAGTTTTGGCTTAATCTGAGATTTTATGTCTATAAATGAATGCCTCACTCACCAATCATGTTTACACTATTTTACACTTACCTCAGTCGTCCAAGTTTACATTTGGTGTACAAATTTGGCTTCTACTTATGAGTTGCGGCTGACATCACAAATGAAGTTGCTGCCATAGTGGGTACCTACAGTCTGATTCATGCTTTCAGTATGCTTTTCTATGTGGTGTGACAAGAAAGGGAATAAAGGATTTTCATTTTACATACTTTTACATACAAAAACACAGACCGGAGGGAAAAATGACTGGCAAGCTGGACACCAACCCAAAGCAGTTGACTTTTCAGTGCACATTTTATCTCTGATGCGTAACTTTTATTTAACAATTAAGAGCGCTAACTAAGCCAATTAGGTTAGCTAGTTGGTAGCTATCTCGTTTGCTATGTAAATTTACTTGCTTTTGCTAGTCAAACTTTCATCAGATTATGGTAATATTAGATTTGTGCTAAATTAATTTTAGGGTTGTTAGTTTACAATTAACTTTTCTTTCGAAGTCTATAGCTCAAAATAAACGCTATGATACATTATGACGTGTTGTTTAGTCACGTGGCTTAGCTACGTGGCTTGTTAAATAAGCAAATTATTCAGTCTACACCTATTTGGTCAATTTTCCTTATTTATTTACATAGCTAATTAACTATTTTTATCTATTTCTATGTTAGTAATGTTCTATTTTGTTATTTTTGTATTGCAAAATTATTATAATATAATGATTTTATAACTATTTTATAACTATATTTTAGCTATTTATAGTTATTTATAGTGTAATAATTATTTTAGTTATAACTATTTTATAACTGTTGTAATAATTATATGATTTTATAACTATTTATAACTATAACTAATCTATAAAATTTGATAACTATTATGAAACTGCATAAACCACTACTACTACAAGGAATATTTTCTTTTATTTCAAAAGCTGTATTTTAGGCTCCGTTACCCAGCCTGCTCTGAAGCATTTGTAGGCATCTGTGCTTTTGTAGGCTTTCAAATTTTGTCCTAAATAAGGTGAAGGGTTATGAATGAATTATTTGTAAATATTATGAAACGACAGGTTTGGCAGTGAATCGGACAAGTACAGCAGTCGATAAAGCTCAGGTAATGATAAATGTGTGTCATATCCAATTGAAGACATTTTTTCTGAGCATCGTTTCTGCTCTGTTGAGTTCAAGTGTGAAGTTTGCTCCAGTGTTTTTGTTGCACGAGGTACTCAGCATTGCGGCAACCACATCAAAACCATGTGAATGCAAGGCATGAAAAGTTTAAAACTAGCTCTACAGTGCTAATAACTCAGAACTCAGTAGCCACCTAAATAGTCCATTTGTTTCCATCATAATACATCACAAAGGCTTTTGTCAACCCACTCAAACCACATCCAGATCTTGATTAAGTCAGTGTAAATTAAATCATATTATAACTTCCTGTTAGCTTTAAAAGCACTTTAAAACCACCATCTTATGCCTGGTAATTGGGATAATTGGGCTGATTTTGAGGCCAGTATGCTCCTCCCGGCAATCGTGAAAGGTCTCCTGATTTTAGGATGATTGGAACTGCTTATCTTCCCAGATTATCCTGTAGAGTGGGGTGTCAATATTCCAAACTTTACCCCCCCAATGTTCCCCAAGTGCAGTCGCTGGCACCCTGATTGTGAATCATAAATATAAAACGTGTTCAGAATTTATGAGTCCGTATCCTGTAGTGTGGTGTGGACTTCTGCTCTGCAGTGTAAAACATCATGTTAATATCTGAAAGTCCATCAACCAATGAGAGCCAAGCTACACTGAACATGTTGGTGTGTACAGAAGAATTGAAAAGCATCACTGAAAGCATCACAACTAGCATTGCAATGGTTTCACTGACATACTCTTAAAATGTGTAGTGCTTCAATTCAAAGCTATTCATGTAGTGCGGGCACTTTTATGACTAACAATGATCAAGGAAAAAAAAAATTGGTGAAAATTGTGTGGGATGTCTCACAATTTCAACATTCAGGATTTTTACAGTCCTGTAGTTAGAATCAGACTTTAGCTAGACCGGATGACCCTCATCAGTTTTAGTGACGATGACCAATAATATTTATTCATTTTCATATTTTACAGTAAGTCAGACTGGGTTCTAAAACACATCAACTAGTCTGTTTGATCTTAATTAACTGATGTGGTTAATTGTGATTAAATAAAATTGAATTTTAACTCCATGTTAATTAAATGTGGTGAGTTTTGGTGCTGTGTTTTGATGGAAAGAGCTGGGCTATTGAGTGGCAACAGATGGCTATTGAGTAGTATTTGATAGCAATGTTAGGAGTTTTAGTGGTATAAATGTTATCCTCACAGATACGGTTTTAGGAAGTATCAAATTAAATCCAAACCTGTCTTAGTTGGTCAACTGCATCTAGGGCAAATATATAAAATATCATATATATATAAAATATATGAAAATATTTAAATACAATTTCTGGGTGAATCTTTTCCTTAATGATATCTCCATTAACTATAAAATCTTTAGAGATTAATAAAAAAAAAAAAAAAAAAAATATATATATATATATATATATATATATATATATATATATATATAATAGGACAAGACAAAACAGACTGGAGTAACTACCACTCTCCTCCACTCACATATTACACCCAACAAAGAGTACTCAGCTAATATAGTAATGGCTGGAAGGCCTGGCCTGCTCTGAAATTGAAAGGAGTGAAAGCTTTAGTGTGGTGGACCTATAAGGATACAGACTCTTCAGTTTGTTACAGCATCTCCTTCTGTCTTCTACTCACTCTGCTATACAGTATAAAGAAAATAAAAATAACTGAAAGAGTCTATCAACATTAAAAACTGTCAGAAATGTGCCTCTTGGCCTCTGCTAAGGGTCTCTCTTTACACTCTTTTATGAGAACAGTGACCAAAACAAGGCATTTAGACTTGAAATATATTTTTGTATTATTTATAGTTTTTGTTGTTTGTTTTGGAATAAAATGTGTATTTTTCTGAAACAAACAAATCTGCATATGGCTAGGGCTGCCACTATTAGTCGACTATTAAAATAGTCGACAACTAATTTAATAGTCGATGCGTCGTTTTTGTTTTTGTTTTTATTTTCGTTTTCTCTCCAAACTGCTGCTTACTCACCTTTTACTGCTGCGTCTTCCTTTCTGTCCTTGACGCACATGCGCAGTAGTGATAACCGGGGTAGCCCGTGGATGACGTCACAGGACGTTATATACAGACAGGCTCAAAAGAGTACCTGCGACGGAGCTCAAAAGAGTGGGCCAAGATCATTTTAAGAAAATGAAAGAGAAACGTGTGCAGAACTTGTCTTCCACGGCAGCACAACTGCGATGTACGAGCACCTGAAAAGGAAGCTGTTGTGCCTGATTGTGACAATGATGAAGAGGGACCATCATCTCGGTAAGCTAAATTGCTAGTTAGCTGCTAAACAGAGCGTAAACAGAGAGTTAACTTGCTGCTTACTCATATTTATAGCTGTAAAAGTGAACATTACTGATGACGATCTGATTCATCAGCCTTAGAACACATTCATGTGTTTTCTGTAACGTTAAAACAGTAATGTGTTTGAATAGGAATGCTAATGCTAACGTTTCTAACGTTATGTTTCAGTGCTACGTTTACACTTTATGCTAAACAGTTAAATAATTGTTTGTTGCAACAAGCTGCATATTTCATTAAAGGGTTAATGAACTATGATCTTAATTGTTTTTATTTTTAGTTAGCATATAGCTGAAATCTAATGACGCTTATATAATAACAGCTGCATTCTTGTGCAATAAGATGTATGTTTTATATTCAATTAATGTATGGTCCGATTCGTCGACTAATCGCAAAATAATCGGTGATTTGTCGACTACAAAAATAATCGTTTGTGGCAGCCCTACATATGGCATATAATTAAGAATCTAAGAATCCAATCTTGAGCTCAGAATAGAGCAGAACATATGAGCTCAAATTTAAAATGTATATCTCTGTATTTTTTTTTTTGTTGTTGTGGCAAAATGATGTGATATCACAACATTTAATAATACTTGTACATAAATACATACCTAGGACAGCATTTTGGATGCTGGATGAAAAATAAGTTCAAACCTATGTGCTTGATACTGTCCCATCCCTCTTCATCACATTTTATAAAGAGTGAAGCTGAACACTAGAGGGCGCTGTGAGTAAGTCCTGTTTGAATGGGAGTTGGGAGATAAACAGCTAAAAACATTGATTACATTTGCCCTAATTTTTTTATGCACAACATTTCATTAATTTTAGAAAGTTTACAAACATATAACATAAAATGATCTGTGAAAACTACCCAGTGTAATTGAGTTTTTCTAATCCTTTTTCTCATTTTTGTGCGCTAAAATGTTAGCATTTCATTTACTGAGTTATGATTGGTTAGTATTTCTGTTACTCAGTGCTGATTGGTTAGTATTTTGTTACTGAGTGCTGATTGGTTAGTGAGTGGTTACTGAGTGCTGATTGGTTAGTGAGCGATTACTGAGTGCTGATTGGTTAGTGAGCGGTTACTGGGTGCTGATTGGTTAGTGAGCGGTTACTGGGTGCTGATTGGTTAGTGAGCTGTTACTGGGTGCTGATTGGTTAGTGAGCGGTTACTGGGTGCTGATTGGTTAGTGAGCGGTTACTAAGTTCTGGTTGGTTAGTGAGCGGTTACCGAGTGCTAATTGGTTAGTGAGCGGTTACCGAGTGCTAATTGGTTAGTGAGCGGTTACTAAGTTCTGGTTGGTTAGTGAGCGGTTACTGAGTGCTGATTGGTTAGTGAGTGGTTACTGGGTGCTGATTGGTTAGCATTTCGGTTACTGAATGCTGATTATTTGGCTGAACAGAGCCAGGCCACTGCTTTAAAGTCTGTTGTTTAAAAACATGAAAGTGATGCTGATTTATTTTATGTAGTTCAGTTTTATGATAAATAGCATTAGTGTGTATTAAGAAGATTAACGATTTAGAAAATTAAATTTTGTACTCAAGTTCCATACAAGCTAACAATATCATAACTCCAGCCTTAAACTAAATAAGCTTAATTTGGACTCTTGATTGATTGACTGCGTCTGGGATAAGTGGACAAATCTTAAAACGTACTGATGTGTATAATCCACTATAAACACCTAATGACAGATGCACTTTGCTGCTGACTTTACACCTTTTGGAGACCTCCATGTGTGTTTGTGTGCACAGTATTTATGTTCTTGGGTGACCTGCTTTCTGTTTTAGTCCTGAGTATGTGGTGTTGACTGCGAAGCAGCTGAGGTCATGTTTTAAGTGCTGCTTTTCTGGTACTGCTGGTATTTATAGCCAACTATTGCTAGAGCTGCTAGTAGTCCCACAGAACCGAGCTTTTGCATCTCAGATCTGTTCCATAAAGCCCGGCAGCAAAGTCAGCGTAACTGCTCAGTTATAATCAGGCTTAAGGAGCAGGAAGCAGTGTTAGCTTCGTGGCTATAAATGTACACAGTTTCTGGAAGCGTGGAGCTGTCAGGCTGCAGTGTGTGATGATTGAAAGTTGTCAGTGGAGAAGAGATGGGCTGTGTAGTTTATTTCAGACCATTCTGGAGGATCTGAAACCTGGAGGGCAGAGAGGAAGCCAGACACACTGCCAGCCTATCCTCACACTGACTCCATAAACAGGCTTTGTGGTAAGCCGAGCAGATAGATCAGAGAATGAAGAACTGAGAGTCTCAATAGAGAGATGATGTCGCGTTTTCTAATAAATCAATGCTGAAAATACACACTACTCGCCAAAAGCAGATTATTCAGTTTATTATTATTTAGTTTTATTCTGAAATGAAAACAGTACAAATAAGCACTCGGAGTAAAAAATCATGGATCAATTTATAGACCAACATGTGTCTAAACTTTTGACTCATCACAGTCGCACCTTTGTCAGATATAACAGCTGAACACACTCGTGACATTCTTTCTACAATCAAACATTCTTCAGACAGTTCTTCACTAATCTGCTGCAGAACATCACATAAATGTTGGCTCTTGTAGGTTTGCTTTGTTTTTCACTTCATCCCAAATCAGCTGGATGGGGTTTAAGTCTGGAGACTGTGCTCCACTCCATGTTTTCAAACTGACCATCTTGTTTTGTTCCTGAGGTAGTTCTGGCAGAGCTTGGACTGATGTTTTGGGTCATTATCTTGCTGTAGGATGGTTACTGCCAAACTAAGCACATACCAGAGGGCACTGCATGGCACTGCAGAATGCTGTGGTGGCTCAGGCTGCCCATCACTCTGTAGGAATTAGTAGCATCAACTTTCAATTCTTGATCTGCCTCCATTACTACAGAAAAGCGTTCACCTGTTAACTAGGGCTGGGACGATATGACCTAAAATCAATATTGCGATATATTGAGCATTTCACCTCGATAACGATAAATGGACGATGATACTAATACACACACACCCCAAAAATAAAGAATGTGTTAGGCCAACAAATACTTCACAGCCAGTTATATTGATGGTACAATTTCCTTTTTATTACCACTTTAATTAACTTTAAATAATAAATAAATGAAGAAACTGTCTGGGACAGAAAAGACACCATTAACCTCATCAATACACTCACTATTTAGATGGTAGACGTGGTATTTAGCTCCTGGTTTGTATGTTTACAGTCAAAATGCTTTCTGATGTTGCATGTGTTCATAAGAACTTTGCACGTATAACATTTTTCCCGGACAACAGATCTCACGCGAACTCTTTTTTTGAGTGCATAAATTCCCAGGTCGTCTTTTGCCCTGAGTGGACATGGCTTGGCACTGGGTGGACACTGCTTGGTTTTGGGCAGTCAGACTATTTTCATTTTTTAAGATACCGAAAATACCGACATGGGCAAAGTGACGTCGGTTATCGTCATAAATTTCGGTATGGGTAAATTTTCGGTTTATCGCCCAGCTCTACTGTTAACCCATTTCATGTTCCCTGAAAAAAGCCTTTGTGTATAATTCTGTAATATAAATTAATTTAATTTTTGAGTAACCTTTTTATTTATTTATTTATTTTTATAAAACCTCAACCTGATTGACTTGAACTTCAAGAAATGACTGGAAAAATGTGGGTGTTGTAAAACTTTTGGCCGGTAGTGTATATACAGTCATTAGAGCTGAATGATTTGGGGAAAATATCGAACTGTGATTTTTACTTTTTTTGCCAAGAAGACCAGAAAATTGACTTTTTTTTTTGACTTGATACAATAAGTTGTGGTTGTGATGTCACAACACAAGGAGATTTGGTTGCCCCAGCTTATCGACAGTTAAGTTCACAGTCTCTGTCTTAAAGGTTAAATTTCCCCACTTAATAAGACGTTCAGTTTTTATTTACAATGTAGAAAAGACATAAAAAATTAAACATTGAATGAGAAACTTTTGAGTGGTACTGTATATAAAACTAAAATGCTTAGTATAACAATAGCAAAACCAGTAAATACAGTGTGTTTCAGAGTTTGGAGTTCATTTCCTGTTAGAACAGATCATATGTCATATGTGTGCTTATTCATTCAGTTCAGACTCGGAGTTTCTCTTCGTGTGTAAGGCTTTGAGTGGATAGCTGTGCACACAGCTTCAGATCTGTCAGCAGATCCACTGCTTATCCAGAACATCATTAAAGCTGCCTGCACAAGTTTCAGCTACACATCGTCAGAGCTGTTTTTTAAAACTGGTCTAAAACGAAAATTCATAGAATTACTTGGAATAAATGTAGAATTGGAGCGTCTGGGAATGATCTTAATAAAAATCGAGTAAAGATGTGCTCTCACGCTGAGGTTTGGGCGAGTTTGGTGGTTTGGGGTTTCCAGTGAGGTTTATAGTGTTGCACATTTGTTCTGATTGGTCAGATATTTAGATTTTTAACAGAAGAATATTGGAATTCATATTAAGACTCATGGAATATTTAATAATGTCTTCATTTAATAATGTCTTCAGGTTATGTGGCCTGTTTTTAGAAGTGCCAAGCTGACACTTTCACATTCGCAGCATATTTCCTGTAGACTTCAGTGGACTTCCTGTTTCTAATTTTGTTTTTTCTATTGTAGTCCAATTTCTATTCAACCAGTAGACTGCGAGATGTTCCCGTAGGTCTTCCTGACGTTTAGATCAGGCTTATGTGTTGTGGACACAATGTCACTGAAAGGGTGAGTTGTGCTGTTTTACTTGGTTCTGACTGTGCTGGACTAGTTACTACACTGGTAATGATGGTGTTGGGTGTGATGTGCTGGTGCTGAAATGATGAGGTTGTGTTCGGAGGCTCTGTTGGAGATGGGTGTGGTGGAGCGTTTGTGGCGGGAAAAACCAGGGTGGATATTTTGCTCCGCTTAACTTAGAACATCACAGAGCAAAGTTCCACATCATGAGAACTGCTTTCACTGTTATCTTTAATCTCTTCTTCTGCATCTGGATGATAATAATATCCAGACTTGAAGCACCTTAGATGTTTAAAGAGCTTACAGCTTTAGGTCTCTTTAGACAGACCTCGGTGGTGCCTTCTGTACTAAACGAAGAATATAGTCACTGTTGTAGCAAAATCTTGATCTTGTATGTCGTAAAGTTGTACGATGGTGTTAAAAGTAAGAGTTTAATATGTGTTGTGTGTTTAAGAGACTGATCAGTGTGATAATATTGCCCAAATTATTGGAAATTTTATTTTTGTAATGAACAGTGAAACCAAACTGCGAAGAATTCTACGTAACTCCACCCACAATGCTATAGAAAGTATACATTGACGTCTGAGTGGCAAATCGTTCTCCAGCATGGCTGTATTTATTAGGAGATAAAGCGAACCCTGAAAAAAAAAACAAAAGATGATGTACTTAACCCTCAGGAGTCGGCAGTCCTGCTGGGGGTATACAGTGGTAACCCTACTTACGAGTTTAATCGTGCAGGAGCCGAGCTCGTTAGCTGGTTTGCTCGTTAGCTGGATGCATTTTCTCCATAAGAATACATGTAAAACTGATTAATCCGTGTCAGCCGGCCAATATACAGTATACTTTAATATGTAAATAATGTGTTTATATGGGTTTTTAAAACATAAACGAGACGACGACGGCGCTCGTGTAGGCTGGTGGCTAAGGAGGACAGGAGGACGGGCGTACGTGTATGGCATGGTTACACTTATCATATGAAAAGTAAAAGTAAAATGTATCTAACTTTCTTGTTACTTGGAATTTTATTCGTTACCTGGAACAAAAATATTCTGAGATCTCGACTCGTTACCTGGAATCCTCGTTAGTAGGGATGCTTGTAAGTAGGGGTACCACTGTATTATCAAAATTCCATAAAAACACATATACCTAACTCTGCAAGGTTTTATCCTAGAAACAAAACTAAACATACCCATAACTTTATGCTAGCTACATTGTTTAAAGCTAACACTGCCACTCAGTAACGCTGTAGCTGTAGTATATTTGTGCAGGTAAAAGACCTTCAGGGGATGACTGAGCCACCATGGAAAGCATGGAGAGCTGCAGAGAAGAAAGGGACACTGTTTCTGTGATTTGCAGTGATTCATTTGCTTCTCCTTAACTTTTGGCAGTCTGTATACAGATAATTCAGAATTCTGTACAGTCGGTCGCACAACAGATCTTTCTCATTTTAGATGATTTTGTTGACTCTCGCCAACAGTGACATCACGTGCATATGCTCTGTATTATTTAAATAATTAAAGACTGTGAATTTCTGCTGCTTATTCCGGTTAGAGTTTAGGCCTGTGAAGTCTGAAAATGGACAATCATATCTGTCAGTAAATATTCCACATTAGTAAAACTAAAACAAAGTTTTAATGAGTGTTGCAAAGTATCAAAACTTATCAGGACTTTATCAGGACCATCTACTTTTTTCAGGGAAATATTGTCCCAATATTCATCTGCCCGGTTTTCATCGGTGTTCCCATGTGACTCGCCACAAATTTCGCAAAAATGAAGCATCCACCCACATGGTCTACACACACACACACCCACACGTTTGTCGTTCATTCTGGCTTTACTTCTTGTTGCTTCTCTGGATTTGCTTCTCCCGGTTTCTCGTTGATAATGCTTAAAACAAACTAAAACACACCACACTAAAGCGAAGGTACGCAGCGCTGTTTTCGGATACAAAGTGATTCAAAGCTTTTTGTAATGTGCATAACATCTACAAGTAGTACAGACGTTTACTTGCAGCAAGTGTGAAGAGTTCTGCATTTCAAACCTCCAACATCACAACTTTGCAGCTCTTTAAACAGCCAAGACTCACTGCAGTGAAAGTTCACTCCTGTGCTAAACTCTTTCCTGTTCTTTCTGTGCTAATTGAACACCCTGTCAACATATGGACAAAACATGACTATTTAAAGAAGCCTTTGAGCCCTTGGGCCTAATTTAACTATGGCCTCTTATCAGCCTATCAGCACAGCTGCAGTGGTGCACAGCTCACTCATTGCCTGCTCTGTATCATACTGTATAATTAGCATAGATAATGACACGCCTCTCGCTCGCTGTCTTTCAGTGGTGTAATTACATTACATTACATTACCACAGCAGGGGCGGGGCCATATTTCAGGGTCCGTGTGCTTGTTTATTCTGTTGTGTAGGACTGTTCCTCCCCTTCACTCCATAAGCCTGAAGAGTCTCTTTACACTCAACACAGAGCGCACACACACTCAATTAACCTGTGCAGGATATATGCACTGTTCTTTCTTTCTTTTTTTTCTCTTTCTTTTTCTTTTTCTTTCTTTCTTTCTTTCTTTCTCTTTCTCTTTCTTTTTCTTTCTTTCTTTCTTTCTTTCTTTTTCTTTTTCTTTCGTTTTCTTTCTTTTTCTTTTTCTTTCGTTTTCTTTCTTTTTCTTTTTCTTTCTTTCTATCTTTCTTTTTCTTTCGTTTTCTTTCTTTTTCTTTTCGTTTTCTTTCTTTCTTTTTACTCTTTCTTTCGTTTTCTTTCTTTGTTTTTCTCTTTCTTTCTTTCTTTCTTTTTCTCTTTCTTTCTTTTTCTTTCGTTTTCTTTTTCTTTCTTTTTCTTTCGTTTTCTTTTTTCTTTTTCTCTTTCTTTCTCTTTCTTTCTTTCTTTCTTTCTCTTTTTCTTTCGTTTTCTTTCTTTCTTTTTCTCTTTCTTTCTTTCTTTCGTTTTCTTTCTTTCTCTTTTTCTTTTTCTTTCGTTTTCTTTCTTTCTTTTTCTCTTTCTTTCTTTCTTTCTTTCTCTTTCTTTCTTTTTCTCTTTCTTTCTTTCTTTCTTTCGTTTTCTTTCTTTCTCTTTCTTTCTTTCTTTCGTTTTCTTTCTTTCTTTTTCTCTTTCTTTCTTTCTTTCTTTCGTTTTCTTTCTTTCTCTTTTTCTTTTTCTTTCGTTTTCTTTCTTTCTTTTTCTCTTTCTTTCTTTCTCTTTCTTTTTCTCTTTCTTTTTCTTTTTCTTTCATTTTCTTTCTTTCTTTTTCTCTTTCTTTCTTTCTTTCTTTCTTTCTTTCTTTCTCTTTCTTTCTCTTTCTTTCTCTTTCTTTCTTTCTTTCTCTTTCTTTCTTTCTCTTTCTTTCTTTCTCTTTCATTAC
>BRDA01002342.1:15879-50236 GCA_036984385.1 Crenuchus spilurus
CTAATTTATTCTAAATTCTGTTTAGTGGATATAATTGATGGTATAAATTGCATTAAATGAACACATTTAATCATCTTCTGTCATGTTGGTGCGGGTGGCACGGTGGCTTAGTGGTTAGCACGTTCGTCTCTCAGCACTGAGGTCTTGGGTTCGAGTCCACATCTGAGTGGAGTTTCCATGTTCTCCCCGTGTCTGCCTGGGTTTCCTCCGGGGTCTCCGATTTCCTCCCACAGTCCAAAAACATGGAGATCAGGTGAATTGGCTACTCTAAAAATTACCCTGGTGTGTTGTATGAATGTGTATGTCTGTGAATGTATGTATGTTTGCCCAGATATGGTTGGCACTCTGTCCTGGGTGATCCCCCTAGTGCTCGATGCAGTCCTCCAGGTGGACGGTCACTTCTGGTTGAGAGTACACTGTGCGCGATTGGCTGCCACTTCTCACCGGTGTGTGTGTGTGGTTGAGTGTCTGTAAATGCCGTGTGTTGACTGTAAAGAGTCCTTGGGTATCTAGAAAGGCGCTATATAACATTCATGTTAGCAGTTTTTTGTTTTTTTTAATCATTGTATGTATTTGTTGTTGAATTGGGTAACTTCTTAGATTACGTAAGTTACTGTTTCCACTTAGCAGGCACAGATCAATTACTGTAGGTTGGACCCTCAGGAATGAGGTCTGTACCCAAAGTAGACTTGTGTCATACAGAGGGTTGTGCCATAATGATAAAACTGTAATGTTTTCAATAAACCAGCAAGTTTAAGCACAACAGAAACCATGTAACAAACAGAATCTAAAAACTTGATTCTTGGCCAATTAAAAAAAAAAAAAAAAAAAAAGTGAAACGATAGATCAGGTTTCGGAGTGTCTAATTTAGCTGACTTGGACATGTTTGCACATTTTGTGACAAGTTTCATTTTGAAGTTCCATGTCCCAGAACCGTTTCCCAGTACTGTGGACATTTACATGAAATATCTACATTTTAGATTTGGCCAGCATATACCTCCACCATGAACGGTTTGCAACAAAATCACACAATAACTTCTTGTGAGGTAGCTTTTAAACTCTTCAGCGCTGATTTCTGTCACCACCATGGCAAATGGCTCTGAATGAGCTGAATTAGTAAGTTTCTCTTGAACATTTTGCATCAGAAGACTATGACTATATTTATTTACACCTCAACGGGTTTAGATATGCAGACGTTTTGGAAAATCTTCTTTTAGGTGTTTATAAAGTGTTTCTAATGACTGCATTCAGCTACTTTGCACTCACTGCTGACACAGATGTACATACACACACAGCTTAGTCCCTGTAGAGAAGCACACAGTAAATTTGCCAGTGTTAAATCAACACTATTAGAGTTAAATTAACACTGAGAGTGTTACATTTTGACACCCTCAATGTTAATTTAACTCTAATAGTGTTGATTTAACACTGGCAGATTTACTGTGCACAGCCAGTAGAATAGGACTCTCTAGACAAGATATGCACGAAACTATTGGCACCCTGTCTAATGCCAGGTGTGGGCTACAGGGGTATAAAACACTGAGCTGTGGAGCACTGGAATGATGGTGCTCCAGCGAATAATTTTGAGATGAGGTGGGGTGGTGAACATCCAACATCCTGACCTCACTAACGCTTGTCAGTGACTGCAATCAAATCCTCACAGCAAGGATCCAAAATCTAGTAGAAAGTCTAAGTAGAAGAAGAATGTGCAATCAATGAATGAGCATACTTTTGCCCATGTAGTGTACGTTGACTGTGTGGGGGCTGTTGTTTCAGCACCTGCCCACCGGCTTCTATTATAAGTGTGTTTCAATCGATATGTTTGCAGTCACTACGTACAGGGAAACACATCAAAATGATGGTCTGTGGTATTCTGTGATATGATGCAAATGCAGCAGACAGACATGAGGCTGAAAACACTGGAGTATTCCTTTAAGTCCTTTATGACACCTGACCTGACTATGGTTGCTGCCCACACTACGGCAAAACTATCTATATCAGTGCTCAGATTTCACATAAAAAAGCTCAGACGTCGCAATGAGTCACTGCTATTCAGACACACACCCACTCACCACCTACACACACACTCCAGCAGCACACTGACAGATCCTGAATCCTAAGAAACATTCTATTTGTTCGCCAGCGCTTGGTTTCTTATGAATTTACAGGCCATCCTCTATGCTCTATGTTATTCTGACAGAGATATATGCTTACATTTCTCTTATACATTTTTTATTCTGCACAGTATAAACATCCTCTCACAGCCTTGAATGATGTGGGTAATCTCCATGCCTCAGAATTCACCCCCTCCCCACACCCACATGCACTCACACACAAATAAACACACACACATGCATACACTCCTACACCTACTTGTTTAGTGTGAGATCCAGAGTGAAAGTGGAACCGAAGGCATCCAGCTGGAAGCTCGCCTGGGCCAAGTGAATAGCCTACGGGAGTTCATCAGACAAACAGGGATGTGCTGAGACTTTTTCCAACCAGGCAGAGGCACACACAGCAGTGGCAAGAGTAGCTCATGTAACAGTAGTATAACTTCACTGTAATAATGCATCACATCACATTAAAAGTAGCCTAGATAAAGTCTAAGTCAAATAGAAGTTAAAAACGACTGTTGTAGTGCAACAACGTAACTTAGGGCATTGATGAGTAAAATAAAGTTTGTTTATTACTATCTTAAGATACTGCTGGACAGAAATAAGGGGTTGAGTGACATTCTAAAATACTTAAAGTGAAAAATTAACATAGCTTACCAAAACAATGACTAGGAACAACAAACTTCTCTCATGTATTACTACTCAGACGTACTCTCTACTGCTGAAATGATGAACCTGTGGTACAAAGAAATCTGTTTGTTAAGCTTTTTTAATTCAAATTTAAACCCATTATTAAAAAAAAATCTAAAATTTATTACTTTCCTTTAGGACCACAGGTGCATCATTTCAGCAGGAGAGAATACTTGTGAGAAGTAATAATTGAGAGAAGTTTGTTGTTCCTAGGTCATTGTTTTAGTACATTAGCCTACATTAAGGTTTACCTTATAAAAAAGTATAAAGTCAAATTTATTACTTTCCTTTAGGTCCACAGGTACATTGTTCCAGCAGGAGAGAATACTTGTGAGTAGTAATAATGGAGAGAAGTTTGTTGTTCCTAGGTCGTTGTTTTAGTACATTAGCCTACATTAAGGTTTTCCTTATAAAAAAGTATAAAGTCAAATTTATTACTTTCCTTTAGGTCCACAGGTACATTGTTCCAGCAGTAGAGAATACTTGTGAGTAGTAATAAATGAGATATGTTTGTTGTTCCTAGGTCATTGTTTTAGTGCATTAGCCTACATTAAGGTTTTCTTTATAATGGGCTTAAATGGGAATTTAAAAAAAGTATAAAGTAACTTTAGAGTACTTATGAACAGTAAAAAGTGAAAAAGTTTGTTGTTCCTAGGTTATTGTTTTAGTACATTGAGTCATGTTTTTCACGTTAAGTGTTTATGAATATTCCAGGTTATGATTCAACATTTTATAAACAAAACTGTAAAACTATTTTAGGAAAACAGCTAGGTTTGCTTACACTAATGTTAGCAGTGTGCCATTATGTTACCTGTGTACATAATAATGGAAGAGTCTACTGGCTGAAGACAGTTGACAACACTGCCATCTAGTGGTTGGGTGTTTAATTTTTTTTCTTTTAATACTTTTTTTCCAATTTCCAATTAGCCCAACCCATTAGCGGCTCTCACTATCACTTTGCACTGTCCCTGACTCTAGGAGGGTGAAGACATGCACACGCCACCTCTGTTGCGTTTGGGGGTTTAAATTACACTAAATGAGAAACTGCCACCAATCATTAAATGTAAACTATTCATTGAACATCACCACTGTGTTTTTGAGAGTCAGTACAGTATCAAAACATAGTTTCTTAGAGATAAATGTGCATGGTTGAAGGTTAGAACTGAGTAAATTTTTATTTTTTAAAAACTGAGAAAACTCATCAACTTACAGTACATACAGTAGTCAGTGTAGTATCAGTGCACAAGCATAAAGGGCCATTTGTGCAGAAAGGTGCTGTATTAAAAATAGACACTTTAACGCCCAGTTTCAACACAAAAGCTACATGACTCAACATCATAACTTTTCCCTTTGGGAGCAGAAAAGAATACTACAGCGGTGCTGATTTGGCCTGAAATGCTGCATTGGCAGCAGGAGCTGTGCACTGCCAGCAAACCCCCAACCTCTGTCTCTGCACGGAGGGGGAAAGTGCTACTTTTGCGAAAAAAGGATGTAGGGCTTGAAGAGAGGTGGAGGGGGTGGTGGTGGTGGACCACGTTCAGCTCTGGACCGCTGATGTACACAATGCACCATTCTCAGCAGCTGCTCAGGAACAGGGAGGAGGAAGGGGGGGGGGAGCACTTGCAGGGTTTTTTTTACCTCACTATAATAAAGTGCTCAACCAGCATTCCAACTCACACACACACACACACACTTTCCTGCTCTCTCGCTCTCTCTTTACTCACTCACTGCAGAGACTGAGTCACTAACTCTTTCACTGACACTCACTCACTCACATAAACAGTCTCCTCCTGTCAGCAGGGTCCACCTCACCTGGCCCTCGGCCTGATTGCGCGCGCGTGTGTCCAGGTCGTGGTGCGCGCTCTCCGCCTCCTCGTTCAGGTAGTAGATGAGGCGTGATGGGTGAGTGACGGTCAGCTCGTGCTCGCGCCGCGTCCTGTCCGCACCGCGCTCCCTCAGCTCCTCCTCATCGTGCGCGCGGGGGGACACTGCGGGGGGGGACACACGGACAAGTCTCAGGACAGGAAGCACGTCAATTATACATGAGAGAGAGAGAGAGAGAGAGAGAGAGAGAGAGAGAGAGAGAGAGATTTCCCAACACTGACCACTCACACGTAAGAGCTAGCAGTGCAGACTGGTGTATTTGTGTACATGAGCCTCACTGTTTACATCAGGAGTTGATGATAATCACATTATAATACACTTCTAGGGGGGATTCCGCCCCCTCCCTCCCTCCGTCGGCCTGCTAAGACATCCACCGACAGGCTGCATATAAACACAAAGCAACGCAACAGACGCTTCCCGTGAGCTCGATAACGCAGGTCTGCGTAAACGTCACGACACCGAAGGCTGCGAGAAGCGCCCGCAGTCATTAAACGCACACAGGTGTCACACATACGTACCCGTAGACGCTGAGGAAAAGCAATGCAGCAGGACTGTCAGGACGCTAGCGAGCACTCTCGGCTGGAACATCAGACGCATGATTCATATTTGAAGGCTGGAAAAAGAGAGGACGTTAGCGCGGCAGGCTACGACGAGTCCCGGCCCATTGTTGCAGGGAAAAAAAGGGGCTGAATCGCTGGCGCGTCCCGCGGGGAAGAGAGGTGGGTTGGGTTGGGTTGGGCTGGAAGAAAGGGGGTGAAAATCCAGCATGCAGCATCGGCGATAGAAGGGGCTGGCTGGGGAGCGCGGATGACAGGCGGAGGGGTGGGGAGCGCGGCTGAGCGAAGGAGGACCGGGTGTAGAAGGCGGTGGCCAAGCATCCCACACAGCGACCACTGCGGCTGCGCACTGCATCCTTTGACGTGCCCAGCGCGCACACGCACCCCTCCCACACACACACACTAAACACATTCTCATGTTTCCACACCTCAGGAGTAGGCTGTGAGGTGAAAGGCTGTCACAGCCTTGTGGCTTCAATGTTCTGAAGAACAGTGCACATCAAAGCACCTCAGTTGTTGCCTACAAGGCTGTTGGGTTTCGCCAAACACTCTAGTGATCTCTTATTATTTGAGATCTCTATGACCGCCAGGCATCATTAAAGCGGTTATTTGCGGTGTGATAAGCACAAAGCTACATCGCAGCTCAATGGACATGTGAGACCGGACTTCATATTCTCAGGATGATGGTCCCAAGAGACCAATGGACCGTAGAAAGGCCTACAGAACGTGGAGTCAGTGATGGTGAGAGTGGGAAGGAGATTAATAACAAAGCACCCTTCATAATGCAGTGAGTGGTTGAGAGAAGTGGGAGGAAAAATCACATCACAGAAAGACAATGTAAGATATAAATAATCAATAAAAACTTTAATGTACAATAATTATTAAATATCCGAACATTTGACAAAAATATTTATTAAAAACGTAAAAATATATATACCCATTAAAAAATGTATGATATGAATAACAAACAAGAGTTATAACAAAAAATGAACTTCACCTAGAAATCCAACTGTGCAAAATAATACAGCATTTCAGAGACAGGCCAGGTTTTTTTCTCCACGTATGTAAAAGTGCAGACTGACTTCTCTCTGTACACCACGGCCATTCTTCTGTAGACTCCGCTGTTGATTTAGTCCTGTCTCTAGGTTTTAGCTGTAGGTCCAGTAGGAGGATAGACAGCCAGTTTAGAAGATGCTGATAATCTGGGTGAAGCCCTGGTTGAAATCTTACTTCGGGGAGACACTCTATCTCCTGCAGCTACACGAGTGCTGACCTTACGCTGGAGAGTGCTACTAGATTTTACCCTGGACCTGGCTTTTCCTGACTTCCTCTTGGTCCTGTAAGGAGGTGATGATGGCTTCCTTGCGGGAGTGAGCGGTTTCTCTTTCACTCCCTGCCTCTGTGAGCGACGTCTGACTGGAGGATGGTCCACCTGTGTCTGATGATTATCGTCTTCCAAGTTGGTACCTGCAACCTTATGGGAACTGTCTGCATGGGAAGGGACTTGTGTTCTGGAGGAGCTGTCTGTGTGAGAGGCAGATGGCATGAGATGCCTCAGAAGGAAACGACTGCTGCTGGAAATGGAGGACCGGTTGAATAAGGCTCTTCGACTGCTGGACATAGAAGAGTCAGGTTCTGAGGGCCCCCCACTATCCAAGCAGGAACCAGAGGTAGAAGCACAAAGATCTGCCAAGCTTCCATCACCATGGCCTTTTCTAGAGCCCCGAGGTGACCGTCCCCGTGTGGAACTGTGGCATTCTTTATTGATATCTGGACTGAGGCTGCGAAATAATTGTCGAACATGAGAGAGAGATTTGGTACTTGGAGTTGAGGATCCTTTTGGGGGCGTCTTGAGGATTCTGTTGGTCAAGGGGTCATAATATTTGAGAGGGGTCTTCTTGTATTTGTATTTAAATGCACATTCCTCAACACTTGATTTCCGCTTTCTGCCCATTCTTTTAATTGGAGTGGGCTTAAAGGTACCCTGGCCTCCATCTGGAGAAGAAAGAACATAAACTACTGTTTTGGGCTGTAGAGGAGTCATAATCCTACAATAAGATGCAGGAAGCTTGAGTGCACACAGTCTTGTCTTCATGTCTGGGGTTCTCTCAGGGCTCAGGTCTTTCTGGGGCTCAGGGTCATTGGGAAATGTGCCAGCTTCACTTAATGTTTTTCTCCGCACCACAGGGCAGCTTGTTGATACAGTTTGTGTTCCGTGACTCACCTTAACCACTTGGCAACGTGACGCCATCCGGTATATCCTTTGCCTAGTCTTCTTGAACTTAGGTGAGTGTTCTGGGCATTCCTCATGGTGTTCCATAAGAGGCAGGACATCTTTACACTCGGCATCATCAGCCGTTGCCTTTTTCTCTCGTTTTCTGGACTTTTTCCCTTTTCTGCGGTGTTTCCCAAACCTAGCCAGGGATTCACTGTCAAAATAGCAACGAAAGCAGCCCTCTCTAAACTCTTTCACCATGCTATCTATCTTTAAGTCATCCTCAAACATCACCTGTGCCCATGTCTTTCCAACAAAAGACTGTGGTATGTGAGGAAGATCCGGAATAATCTCCTCTACTTTTAACTCTTTGGCTTCCTCAGTCACTGATGGTTCACTGTCTAACATGGTGTTCAGGGCTGTATTCAGCTGGGTTTTGTACTCTTGGTCCTCAAGGTTAACATGCACCTTCATAAGGCATGCTAGATGTTTGTCCTCAGTTGTGGTTTTCTCGAAAGCTACTTGCAAGGTGTTGTCCCATTCCTCGCTGTCCTTAGACTCACTGACTGACTGCAAGCTAAGGTGAAAGCTGCTCTCGTCATCACGACTGGGCTTGGGATTGCGGCCATAGCAATACTGCTCAATAACCTCGTCTATTACATTTCGTATCAGGTCTGATTGCTCACTGAATGTCCGCTCCCTATGCTGACCCTTCCAGGGTGGCTGCCTGGAAGTCCACACTGCAGGCTCCTCAACTGGTGGCCTTGATGGCCCAGGTTGGCTTTTTGAGGTAATGCACTTCATGGTTGGTGAAGTAGGAGAACCTTGACTAGAATCACTCCCCTCTCTATGCCTGTTACTTTTCCTGTGTGCTTTTCTGTGCTGAAACTGTGGAAATCCTGGCTGGGTAAGAGGAAGAGTTTTTGAGCTACATGGTTGAACATTTGGCTGAGTCTGTGAACTCTCTTGCTGAGCTGTTTGTGCCAGTTGTGATGATGCATGTGGTTTGTCAATGGCAGACATGAAACTAGTCCTATGCAAAAAACCCTGTGTAGGGGAATACTTTTCCGGAACTGGGGGTTCCATTATTATTTTCTGTGTTTCGGGACCACTTTGTGCGCTTGTTACTACACCACTGCATGTTGGCACAGGTAGAGAAGTGACTATCTGATGCTGACTCCTCGATGTGGAAGTGCCTTCAGCTTGCGCCATTTGACAGGATTCTTCCTCAGAACTAGGCATCTCTTCTCGTGTCCCAACAGAGACACCATCATCCTCTGATCCACAGTACACCTCAGACAACACTTCCCTTGGGACGGGCAAGGTGTTCAGGCATGGCAAGTCAGCATGGCTGGGCCTAGACAGACAGCAACATATATAATGTAAGACTGAAAACCAACAGAATTAAGCCTTTAATCTATTTAGTTTTTCTGTACTAAGAAACAGAGAAACAAAACAAAATCTTCAATTTACCAACCAGTTTAAAACAATTCATTATGATTTGAAAAGTATGAAAGCTTTCAAATTCCACTCCTGATGGGTGAGTCTCCAGTTTGGTGATTTCCGTGTTCAAGCATACCTCCTAAATCTGGTAATTATCTGCAGAGTTAAATCAAATGTGTCTAAGCAGGAAAACTCACCAACCTGGAGACTGGCCCTTAAAGACCAGTGTTTGACACTCCTGATGCCTGATCTCATATGAGATTTAAAAAACAAACTTCAAAGTAATAATATTGTATACCGTGTATCATTGTAGCGATGAGGATGGTGCTGAAGAACATCTTGGAGGAATCGCTCCATCAGGCTCCCAGAGGACACATTTGCTCTTGCAGCACGCACCACTTCCCTGTGCCTACTGCTCAGGATGTGCTGCCAAATTCCACAGAACAGTTCATTTTAAAATACAAATATTTAAATCAAAATCCATACAAAAAAATCGCAAAAGGAACAAATCCATTTTGTAGTTCAATAGTCCATCTCTTAGTCCTTAAATGATATACTAAAGGGTTACACAACCAGTTATATAGTATTATAAATATTATACTATGAAATATATTTTAAAATGAAACTATATCATATAACAATATAATGTGAATGTACTCTACTGCAAAAATCCTTTGAACACTGCCACTATTACATTCATAAGCATATATGTCAGGTGTACCTGTGTTGATGTGCACACAAGACGTATACATGGATTTTCACTGTAAGGTTACATTTGTGTGTACAAATATTTCACAAATGAGACCCCTGGATTGCAGTTGAAATACTCATAAAATAGTGGGCTTAAAACATTTAAACAATTTTCAGATTTTGCTCTACTCTAGGCTTGCGCAATATAATGAATTAACTGTCCCACATGATCTTACATTGCAAAGATTATGCTTTGACGTTGAGTGTACACAGCATTTGCTGCTCCTGGAGATTTTCTCTCACACAGGTAGTGTGTCTGTCTGTTAGCCCATGTTGCTCTACCTCCCTCACAAATACAATGTAGTTTAGTCCTCAAAGAACAACTGAACCAAGTACAATGTTGGAGAACACACAACCTAAACATTTCTTCAACAGCAAAAGCACTTCTTGAACACACTACAAGTTTGCTATATTACTCTTTATTTCACTCATTTTAAAAGATAAAACAGCACAAATTGTATTTCTGTTTTTTCTTTCTTTATTTTACTGTTTGAAGCAGGTACTGTGACCTTGTTTTGAGATCATCTTTTGCTAAAAGACTCAACAGTTAACATACAGTGGTTGCTAAAAAGCAGCATAAACAGTTATTCCAAATGCCTACAGCAAAAGTTAAATGTCACTCTGACTCCCAGCAATGTATCCTTCTGACAAAAAGCAGCTTTTCTTCACAACGCTACACATCAGAGCTGTTGACTCTACAGCCTCACAGTCACAGCAAAGAAAACTGCAAATAAGATGACAATATTCCTATATCCTCCTGTAATCTGCTGCTTGAATACTCATCTACTTGTCTAAAAAGATTGGCCAATATACATTAGTTGTGCTGCCAAGTATGGCTGTTGGATATTTATTGTTTAAACTTATATTTTCCCTATAAGGTAAAAAAGTCTATTGAGGAAACATGCTCAACATGATGTCCATGATTTGTAAATCACTGCTTTGCAGCACTCTTTAGATTTGCAATAAAGATTTAAAAATCTATACTGATAAACCTACTCTACAGTATTGTTTATGTGGTACTTATACAAGATTATACAAGGATTATACATGCTTAAACAAGTGACGTTTTAAGATGACAAAGCATATCAAAATGTCTACAATTCATAATTGGCTCTATTCAACAGTATACAGGAACTAGGGCTCGTATAAAATGTGTTACCTGTTCTACACTGTTATATAGGACTTGACAGCAGCTGCAGAAGCCCTGCCGCTGGGAGGTGTTTGAGGGACCAGCAACAGGCTGTTCACCTCTATTGGTCCTACATTGGAAAGGAAAATAATCCAAATGGTACAATAGTTTGCAAATGTGCACAAGTCTAATATAGATCATCATTTTTATATGGCCTGAAATGGACAAAAACATTAAACTGAGATCGCATCACTACATTCCATTTGGTTGTACACAGAAAACACAACATTAATTTTTGCTACACATATGAGGCTTAACAAATTTCACATAGCACATGCTGATGACACTTAGGACTGTTGCTCATTTCATGACATAAGACTTGCAACTTGTAATCTGGTATATAATAACAATAATAATAAATATTAATAACAACAACAAAGTTCTTCAATAAATACTTTCAATCATTCTGACAATGTTTGAGTTCTGTGTTGTCATACACATATTTTTGCACTAAACTGAGTGTATGTAAGTAAATACATCCTATGTAGTCAATGTGCATAAGTCAAATTTACAGATTCAGTGAGATTCACTGGAATAAAAGTTAAAGCTTGTTTCTCTAGTCTGTCTTTATGTATCTGGAAAAACTGTTTTATTTCTTTGTGTCATCACTTTATAGTCATGAAAAATCACACAAGCTTTTCCTATTGAGGGTGTCCACTGAGGTTTCACACATTTGGAGTCAACCTACTACTGTTATCAGGAGAAAAAAACATTACAAAAAGGACAGTGTACAAACTCCACTCACCTGTTGGTCATGTCACTTTGCTCCCTATCTGCATCTTGAAAAAAAAGAAAATCTACTCTTAGTTTTCAAACTTCCAAAGATGAGTCAAAAGAATGGCAACAATTAAAATAACTTCTACGAGAAGTCTTAATTAATCAACTTACTTTTTGCAGTGGGTGCTGGTCTCTCCTCCAAAGGCATTGTACTGTCTGAAACGTGAAGCATGAGAATACACTTTCATCCATCCTTACTCATAATGTCAACTTTAAAGATATATCTGAATGGAGAACTGGAGCAGAGCAGAACAGTTTACTCACCTGCCAGGAGGAGAGGATGTGATACTTCTTACACAGCTGGCGAATCACATCATATGGACTCTCACACATGCCAGGTAGGATAAGTTAAATTTCACATCTAGAGAAAACAACAGTAAATGTAATGCTTTCCCTCTTCTCCAAACAACAGGAAAGAGTAATACCTCTAACTTTCTTTTCAATTCCATACTGAGTAATTGATATGGATAGAAATTAGTAACAATTGAAAAGCAGTCACAATGAAAAATGTGAAATGCAATTCACACAATGTACAATGTTTTTTCCTACTGTAACATGCAGAATTCCTGCCAAAATGAAAAGCCCTATTACATTGTTTTCACATTGCTTAACCTCTTCACAGAAAACAATACATAAGATTTGGCATTTAAAAAAAAAAACGAAATGCTGAATTAATTCCACTAAGAGTTAATACATCTGTCAGTCAGTCTTTCTATGATATTTCTCCAGTGATTCTGTTTAATCAAAAATCAAAAGAATGGGCAGCTCACATCAGATGAATTTTACTTTTATCACTGATGTCTACAGCTACACAAACCATGGCCCAAATTCAGTAGAGGATTCTGATTGGACAGTGATTACTTTTCATTGTTTCATGAATTCAGCAGTGCTGCTTTATGAAATACAATCACGTGATTTACTTTAGGCTCGTTCACAGCACCACACAGTGGAATACAATACAGATGAGCAAGGTATACTATACTCAATTGTGCAATACAGCATTTCATTTTATACATGCAAATCCTCATTACTGTTTTTTTCAGTAAAGATGTCAAATGATATCAAAAGCAGTGGTTTTACTTTTCATTGACATTAATTTTGTTTGTTACTACTGATAAATATTTTGTGTGCATGGAATTTTGCATCTCTACACTAGAATTGCTTTCAAATCAGCACTAATTCCTTTCCATGAATTTCCACACTAAATTGGTCCATAATCTTATCCACTTAATCCTGATCAGGGTCGTGGCAAGTACCCATCCCCTCACCGGGCGCAGGGCATTAAACGCCACAGCAACATAAAACTGGTACTGATACTGTACTGAAAACGTGGACATCACAATTTATCATGGTTTTGGTCAGCACAAAACCTGTCTGTGTGCGTGTCATAACATTACAGAAAAACTGAAGTCTATTTTGTTGCAGAACCCAAAATGAAAAGCATGTATGAACGTAGAAATATTTCCTATTAAAAAACTTATTTAAAACTGAAACAAGTGTTGTTGCAGTTTTATATCAGAAACCATCAGAAAAAAAGAGTGACACAAAGCAGCAGAGGCTGATGTGGGGTCTAGAGGGTTTTAAAATATATATTTTCAGGTGGTGCACGAGTCAGAATCGGGACTATATTTCACTATTGATCTGCCCATCCCTACCAAACACACTCGTTCTCATTTCTTGCACGGTGTTTTTTTTTCACACAAAAAGAGTTATATCAGACACAAGCATGTTATGCAAGTTAACTTTTTTGGCAGTTTAACGGCGTGACTACAGTATTTATGAATGACAGTAACGCTGCTAAAGTTAAGAGGTTTTCATAAGTGGCTGGAGTTGGCTAACGTTAGCTGTTCAGCTAACCCGCTAACCTCGGCCTTCATTCACAACTAGCTCTTCGTTTCACAGCAAACAGCTTTTTATCTTTAGCAGAACGAAAACACGTGTCCCACCTGCCAGACATGCCTTAAACACGACGAAGCATTTGTGACCAATTAAGCTGCCATTCAGCACAACTCAGCCACTAGCGAGCCTGTGCCGTTTAGCTTAGCATGGCGGCGGCATGTAGGTTTATTTAGTTGTGGAATTTACGTGCGTCTGTAACAACGAAACACGGCGAACTGCGTCCTTTCACTCCAGATGCACATTATGTGTGGACACTGACAACACTGCAGTCTTCAACACGCCTTTTCACCTGACTGAAAAGCTTTCTCCATTCTGAGGATCCCATCGGCACCCGTATTTGGCGCAGGACTTCTCGGTGTGACGTCACCTGAAAGCGCGGGAACCCTCCCTCTTTTTCATTAACCGAGTTTAAAGTGTGCCAGCTGCGGTAGACTAGTGCATCTTTTTACTCATATGCAACAAATTCAAGAATTTGTTTTTACTGCTCAGTATTTTGACCTCATGAACATCAAACTTTATTCAAAATATTCGTAGTTTCTTCCAATTTACTATTCAGTTTCAACATGTCACTTTAATAGATTTACTCATTTTCTATTCCAATTATTAAGTTTCATGTTCTAATCGAGAAATTAACCTTTTTGAATTAAATAAACTCAAATTTGGATACTCTGGTGCATTAAAAATCAACTTGGGAAATGGGGAAAAAAAAAAAAAAAAAAAAAAAAAAAAAAAAAAAAAAAAAAAAAAAAAAAAAAAGGCATTTTAGACTCCTTTGGGTCGGATGGGCACTTCCTGTCCTAGAGAAAGTGACCAACAGTCCGTTTCTGTTTAATTAATGTCTCCGTTCTGGTTTAGCAGTTAACCAGCTAAAGCAGATAGTTACTGCTGTTTGATCAGATGACCAAACTGCAAGAATTCAGCCTTCCAGAACTGGAGTTGCCCATTTCATCTTCAGACAAGTCACACATTAGGCTTTTAAATTGGCTCCTTTGCAAGTAAGAAAACCCACACCAGTCATACCAAAATAAAGACAAGCATATTTGAAGTGCCATTTTATTGGTGTAATGCTTTTTGCCATGTTTTTAGATCTTATTGAAAGCAGCCACATCAACAGACTGTACATAATCCTCAAAGGCTGTGATAAGCTCATCCAGCTGATCAGTTCCCACCTTGTCATCTTCTACCACACACGCAATCTGTAGCTTCTTAATACCATATCCAACAGGCACCAACTTGGCTGTAGGAGAAATTTGTGCACCGTTAGATGTGTATGCCCAATGATCAAATTAATAAATAAATAAAAATTAAACACTTACACTGGCCCCAAACAAGACCATCTAGTTGAACACTGCGGACGCACTCCTCAAGCTTGGCCATGTCTGTTTCATCGTCCCAAGGCTTGACATCCAAAAGGATGGAGGACTTTGCAATAAGGGCTGGTTCTATAACATAGCATTAAAAATATAAATTAAAAGTAGTAACCTCAACCACAGATGCAGTAGTAGAACTAGAGTTTCAGGTTTATAAAAGTTGTCCATCCTAAAAGGTGGCAATATTTTAGCTGAATGACTTAACAGTTTTAATAACCATTAACCATGGTGGGTGTAGACATACTTTTGGACTTCTTTGCATTGTAAGCTGCTAGCCTCTCCTCCTTGATCCTCTTGGTCTCTTCATCCTATGAAGGTGGAAAATCATGTTAAGATGAGGAAAAGAAACCGTTTAAACTACATTTACACAAAATCTGGTAATCAGGAAAGAAGTCTGTCCATCACAACATCAGTCGAAAGATGGTGAGAAAAATCATCACAACCAGCAAGTGTAACCAATGGTAGGACCATTCTGAAGGCCTGCCAAACTAACCTCCTCTTCATCAGAGCCAAACAGGTCAATGTCATCGTCGTCATCATCATTAGCAGATGGGGCAACACCAGTTGTGTCTTCCACACCAGCAGGTCCATATTGACCCAAAGGCTTCTTCACACCTGGGAGACTGAAGTAGTTAGAATACGAAGAGTTAGCGCTAAACATACACGTACAGATAACAGGTTTACTATCTCTCAGGTACATCAGTGTTGTAAAGATTGTACATCATCTACTCAGCCGAAAGATGGTGATTGTAAATTCATCATGTACTGAGGAATCTGGCAACCCCTTATCCTTGCAATGTTACACAGTTACCTGGCCTTCTCCTTCTGGTAAGACTTGATGTGATTGTACCAACGAAGAGCATGGCACAGGTCAACAGGGGGGGCACCAGTCAAGGCATCAAACACAGCAACATCTGCCTGAGATGGCACATACCTAAGAGGAGAAAATGGAGTTAAAGGTTAGTTTGGCTGACAGTAAATATATAGTTATTAGTAACTTGAATCCTGGCGATTTTTAGAGCTCAACTGCTCCAGACAGGGATGCAGAAGTTACATGTTAAACTGCAGATGTGGGGACTAAAAAATTTGGGGATGTGGGGAATAAAAAATTAAAATTCATGCCGTCAAATGGATTATGATTCGTAGCAACCAGCGTTTTTCCAGAATATTCTGTCTTCCATTTGGGTCTCCAGGTTTTTTAATAGCATGCACATTAAACCACTGTGCATCACTACCTTCAGGTTAGTTATGCATGGAGTGTCTCAACTGGTTCTTCTCATGTGTCCAAAATAAGAGCTTCATTTTAGGTTGTGTGTACTTCTAGTGAAAGGTGAGCTTTGAGGCTAGAGGATCAATTCATTGGTTTTCTCTGTTGCCCAAGGTTCTGTCAAAGTCTTCTCCAACACTAAAGTTCACAACAACACTTCTTGTCCTTTCTTACTGTCCAGATTTCACATCCATAAAGAACCAAACAAGATCAGACTGTCTGTTTGAAGGAAATTGCCCGACCTGTTCCAGTTGCTTCATGTGTTCAACAGAATGCCAGAATAAACATGAACAAAACTAAATAAGAGAAATAATCCAAAAATTTATGAGTCCCAGTTCAACACTAAACGTATGAAATAAACTTCAGCTAATCAATTGCAAGTCAAATCACGGTTATAAACGACTCACCCCTCGATGTAACTTTTGTCTACCAAAAATTCATTCAGGACTTTAAGTCCAGCCGGGGTTTTCAGATCTCCAAAGCCCATTGTTAATTTTTGTGAGACCTCGTGTGCAGACGTCTAGCTCTAAGCTTGGAGGAAGCGCGAAGGAACGAGAATAAGCTACGTAAAAGTCTTTATACCCCCGTGACTCCTCCTCTTTCTGTTTGAGCCACCTGCACATTAACTAACTAAATTCCAAACATCTAAAAAGTACCAGAGAAACTAACGTTACCTAGCACAAGTTTACTGCCGAGGTAAAGTATTTACTATATTTAATAGCCCCTATCCCCGTACTTTCATTTAAAACATAAGTTTACATGGCATTAAGAAATAACACGAAGTAATGTGGAAGCAATAAAATGTTTTTTGTACATTTATTAATTATGGAGAAAATGTGAAAGAACTGAAAATCGTCAAATAACGCGTTGTATAGTATTTTTGTTTTAAAAAGTTAAAAAGCTAAATTCATTTTAACAGAAAGATGGCGGTGTAACGGATGTGACGTTTTGGGTTAATACGATAGGTCAAAACTATTCTATATGATTTTATATTTTGTATTTATTTTTAAACTACAAACACATTACATTTGTTACATATTTTAATTTACTTCGAATTATTTTTTTATATTTATTGTTATGTGTTTATTCCTCAACGTCGCAGTGAATCGGCTATTTCCGTACTATAGCCGAAGTCCTCCGAAAGCTCCTTCGTAACTGTATGCGTTGACTACAGTTCCGCCGTTCTGGTCTAGCAGGCCAAATAGCGTCCAGGTAAGAAATAAGGTTAATTTGCACCGCTTCTGGTATGTTCTGGTTCTTTATGGTTGAGCGTAATACGTCGTTTAAAAAGCTAGATGATTGTTTAACTTATACACAAAGTGGAAAAGACAAACGTTCTCTCTGTCCTTGGTTTGACCAGCAGTGTAGCTTGTTAGCTAGATATGCTAAGCACACATATACTGCTAGTGATTCAAGATGTCAACACACTGAGATCTGCTCAAGTGCAAATGTTTTATAAAGACTTTAGGTTATCTAGAATAAGAATATTATAAAATACCAAAGTTTATTTACCATATTTATGCATTTATTGTGGGAAATATTTGCATTAGTCTCTCCCAAGTGCGTATTAAGTGCACAGTGACCTCACTACGTTAAAAAGCGCCTATTGTCAGTAAGTGAAATTGTGGTATGGTGTCAAGGGTAATTATTTCTGACAGTTATATGCGTTCCCTTTGTCTACCAGGTAGTGTATCTACCAGGTTAGTTGTAGCACTGGTTTGTATGTCTGCAATTGTTCTGTACAGCATAACCACAACAGCAGTCTGAAACCAATGCGTTAAGTGTAACATTGACTTATATTTGGCTTCTCTATTCTTCCACAGTCATGTTGCGTTTGCCAGCAGTTGGTCGAGCCATAGCTGGGGCGGCTCACTCTAAAGGATGCCTTGCCACCTCTAGCAATGGTAAACCTACGAACAGATCTCATTTTCCAGCAGGAATAGTAATAGCATTACCTGCTGCCAGTGAATATAGACGTTATGCACTTGGCAGCTGCAGCTAAAGTCCTCTGAATAGAGGCTACATGTTTATAGCAGAAAAACAATGTTTTTATATAGCTGGAAACAATGACAACCAATACCATGGCTTATTCCTTTCATTGTGTACAGTACTTGCCTCCCTACCATTTGTGCTCTCTTGTTTTTACACTTTCAAATTCATAACAAAAGCATCAAATGTTAGGTTATTTGTGTTGTAGATCAAAGCTGGTGTCCTTGTGGAAGGGGCCCATGAGTGCTCTCGGAGAACAGGCAGTCAACCCCAAGAAAGACAAGAGTCATAGATTCAGTCTTTCTGCTCACAACTGCTCTGTGAGCACTCGTAGGACCTTTTCACAGGGATGGCAGCTGGTAGCACTTTGATCAACAACACAACCTCTAAAATGTTGTTTTTAAAAAAGCTGTATTTGCTGTGATATTTTTTTCTTACAATGCATGGAAGACTGTGCTCAGAGATGTGACAATATCTTCTTCTTGATTGCAGTGAGGACACCTATTCGGGCCTCAAGTAATATGGTGGAAGTGTTTGTAGATGGCAAGCCTGTGATGGTGGAACCAGGGACTACTGTACTTCAGGTAATGTCCCTGATCTCAATAACTCTTTTGAATGAATATTAAATGCAGATTGTGTCATAATTTCAGACTTAAACATCAAATCTCTATACTCAACATGCTGTGTACTCAGGCCTGTGAGAAAGTTGGAGTGCAGATTCCTCGCTTCTGCTATCATGAGCGACTGTCTGTAGCAGGAAACTGCCGAATGTGTTTGGTGGAGATTGAGCGAGCACCCAAGGTAATATATTGTCATGAGGAAATTACCATAACCTTTACAATTGCAGTATATGTACATGGTCCTCATTTGTTCTTTTTTTTTTTATCAAGAATGACTTCATAAGATTATGCCACATGAAACATGCATATATTTGTATATATTTAAATACATATATGTTTACTGCTGAGAAGATGGAAATGTATAATAAAGGAAGAATCAACACTTGTTTACTTTGTCAATGTACAAAACAGTTGTACAGAAGCATAATGCTATGAGGGAAATCTTGATATTTTTTTTATTTTATGCCCTTTACTGGTAGCCTGTGGCAGCATGTGCAATGCCTGTCATGAAAGGATGGAATATTCTCACAGACTCGGAGAAGACACGTAAGGCCAGGTTGGTTGAGTCAAAATTGACTTATAGCTTTACACCCATATCGACTAGTAAGTGTTAAATTGGTCTACATTTTTTGCATTATATTGTATCTGTTAGAGAGGGGGTGATGGAGTTCCTTCTTTCCAATCATCCTCTTGACTGTCCAATCTGTGACCAAGGAGGAGAGTGTGACCTGCAGGTAGGCAAACTTCAGTAGCTGCTATTTTTGAGGAGTGTGCTTTCTTTTATGTCCTGTTACAGTTGTAGTCAGTCAATATTTCTGCTGCACTGTTGCAGGATCAGTCAATGATGTTTGGTTCAGACAGAAGTCGATTCACAGAGGGAAAGAGAGCAGTGGAGGACAAGAACATTGGCCCCCTCATCAAAACAATAATGACGCGCTGCATTCAGTGTACACGCTGTGTACGGTGAGTAAACTAAGGGTTCATTGTGTCTGCTGTGTCATTTTGTAAGTTATGTTATATAGCCTTGTTGTTTAACTGTTTACTTACATTTTAAATTGGTAACATTTGATTACATTGGACCATATCTCACACCCCCTATACACAACCCTGGGATACCACAGAATCACTTTCAGTGGCAGACTCCTACAGCTGCACTCTAAAAAGTGCCATGCTAGTTCTTTCTTACCCACTGCAACAAGGCTCTACAATGAGCTTCCTTACTGCTGAGGCAGTACTTTGCAAATAGTACTAGAATTATGCTGACTCATATCACAATTCTATTCTTGAATACACACTGTGCAATGTATCATAATCTGCTACTGTTATGACGCTTTGCACCTTAGACTGTAAATACAGCTGACACTAGTTGTTTTATCCATACTGTGTAAACTAAATGAGTGCAATACCTGTTCAGATGTAAATACCACAGATGCTTTACATCTTTATGTAAACGTTATCACATGTTCTATACTAAATTCTCTTCTGATAATATATGTAAGTTTATATGCAGTTTTTTTCTTGCTACTATAACACTGCAATTTCCTTTGAGATCAGTAGTTGAGGTTCTATCTGTCTGTTGATTTTTCTATTTGTCTGTCTATCTACATCTTAAAGATTTAAACACGTACACAAAACTGGATCTATTAACTCACTTTGAACTGATAGCTCAGACACAAAAGAGACAATGTTCTGGCATTGACTTGAGTCATTGCTGTACTGTTTGTTCCAGCTTTGCTAGTGAAATTGCTGGCGTGGAGGACTTGGGCACCACAGGCCGTGGGAACAGCATGCAGATAGGCACTTACGTAGAGAAAATGTTCATGTCTGAAATGTCGGGGAACGTGATTGATGTGTGTCCTGTTGGAGCGCTGACGTCTAAGCCCTACGCTTTCACAGCCCGACCTTGGGAAACAAGGTACATTAAATACTTTTGTGGCCAGCTGCTTGAAAAATAGTTCATAAGTTGGTAATGGACCACTAACAGTACCCTGCGTTTTTGAATTTGACCAACAGAAAGACAGAATCCATTGATGTGCTTGACGCAGTAGGTTCTAATATTGTGGTGAGTACAAGAGGTGGAGAAGTAATGAGAATACTGCCACGACTCAATGAAGAGGTCAACGAGGAGTGGATTTCTGACAAAACCAGGTAATTGAAGATCTCGACATGTTCAGAAAGCATTACATTCATTTTTAGATTGTTCTCAGTTTCAGCTCTCTCGTACTCTGGCTGTCTCTCACTCTCAGGTTTGCCTATGATGGGCTGAAGAGACAGCGATTGACTCAGCCCATGATAAAAGATTCCAGCGGTCAGCTGGTGACTACTTCTTGGGAAGATGCTCTCACACATGTAGCTGCTGTGGTAATTACATTGTATATATAAATCATTAAAATCTAATAGGTACTCCGCAGGCTGAGTGCTAATATGTTTGAGAATTTTCCTTACACGTGTGTTTGTGAATGGTTTTGCAGCTCCAGAGTGTCCAGGGGTCTGAGATAGCAGCTATTGCTGGTGGGATGGTTGATGCAGAGGCTCTAGTGGCCTTGAAAGACCTGTTGAATAAACTGGACAGTGAGGTGCTCTGCACAGAGGAAAACTTCCCTATGGCTGGTGCTGGGTGAGTTTTGTTAAATGATGCTTTTTTAGAAAATGCTTTTCTTTATTCACACCACTCCCAGTTATTACATATTTTCTTGAATATAGGCCAAGGTGTAGCTTTATGAAAAGAAACCATTAGAGAAATACCTTTTGAACTCTGTCTCTCCTTGACACATCCTCAGAACTGATCTGCGCTCGAACTACCTTCTGAACACTCGCATCGCTGGCATTGAGGAGTGTGATCTACTGCTTTTGATTGGAACAAACCCACGCTATGAGGCTCCCCTCTTCAATGCACGCATCCGTAAGAGGTGGGTGTGCATTGAGAGTAACTTCATTGACATTGCAGCTGATTGTATTGATTACATCATTAAAATGAAATTTTTCACACTGTCACTCTCCCTTCTCTCTATAGCTGGCTCCATAATGAGCTGCAGGTTGCTTTGGTAGGTCACAATGTGGATCTTAGCTACTCTTACGACCATCTTGGCGATTCTACCCAGGTGCTGCAGGAGATAGCTGCTGGAAAGCACCCTTACTGCCAGGTAACATAAACCTCATTTGCACCCTCACTGCCAGGTAGCACTGCAGCTAGTATAATTTGTTTTTCTAGTTGGTCTGAGGTTCTACGTACCATATTCTCATGTCATTAGCTCATCTCCCTTGTAGTTTATATTAGTGCTGGGCGATAAAACGATATTGATGTTTTTTCACAATAATTTTCCCTCAATGACGAAGATAAGCCGGGACAATAGAGTTCGATAAGCATTAACGTTCGTTTCGATTTCACGTCTAAGCAGATTGACAGTGAGTTCAGAAGTCTAATACTGCTGATTGTTAGCTCCTCCTCACCCACAAATGCACGAAGTCGCTGTGTGCTCATCTGTTTGTGTGAAGTAGATGGAGGGTTGCTCGCTGTGTGTGTCAGCCGGAGTGCTAGCATTAGCCTGTTAGCTTGACTCTCTAGCCTGTTGTTATTTTGGAGTGACAGCGGCCGACAGCAATCACTGTAAGTTTCAACAATAAAGCGACAACTAAACATCTTTCTCGTCCATCCTTTCAATGCGTCCAGTCGGATGCTACAATATTAAGTTCTGGCAATAAACATTGTAAGGGGAGATTTTCTTGATAAAGAAAATGAGCCGTGTAACCAACGTGTTATAGATGAGAATCCACGTGTTAGTTTTTAAGCTTTTATTCTCTCAGAAAACAAAATAACTGACATACATTTTATATCTTTTTTTTGTTCGTATGAATCTTTTTCCACAACATGGCCAGAAAACTGTGCAGCTCCTCCCTCTTTCCATAACAAAACAAATAAGGTATCTCAACACTAACGTCAAACAGTATTATCCGGACACACACACACACACACACACACACACACACACAGCTTAAAGTAACAGTGTCCCATTTAAATCTACTACTGTGTTAACATAAAATAATAGACAATAAATAAAACATTTAACTAAAATAAGATAACTGGCAGTGTTTAAATCCGTAAAGAGGCATTTAGATCTTACAAACATTTTTATATTTTAAATATTAACATTTCATGTATGTAGTCTGATGTTTTTAAAAAGATATCGTTTAAAACTATGACTGTTAGAAAATTTAATATCGTGATAATTATCGAGATTGATCAATATAGAAAATTTATCGTGATAAATGTTTTGGCCGTATTGCCCAGCTCTAGTTTATATATTCATTTATGTTTATAAATATTCTCATGAATCATATGCTATGAATTCTGTATATGAATCACTCACACTTTTTCTCATTCACTTGGGTCCATGTGAGTCTGTGTGCAAGAAATATTTTGTGAGACCAAAATAGCAGTTGATATGGATGGTCCTCTTTCTTTGTTTCAGGTTTTGGCCCAGGCCAAGCGACCAGTAGTGGTGGTGGGAAGCTCCTGTCTGCAGAGGACAGATGGTTCTGCCGTCTTGAGTGCTGTATCTACGATTGCTCAAAATGCCCGGGTCAGCAGTGGGGTGGAGGATGGATGGAAAGTCCTGAATGTGCTACATAGGTCAGTTCAATGTGAAGTTTGTAGGTGTAGGTACCTCATATGCCTTACATGGGCTGTGGCCATCTCTGAAGTTTCATAAGGGTGTTATTGACATATTACAAGTTTACATGAAGTTTCAGAAGAGGGGTCAAATGTTAATTAGCTTTGATCATCTGACAGGATGACAGAAATCTTCTGTTTTTGTTGATGTCAGTAGGCCAAAACAAATTTTACTTTTTTAGTTCAGAACTAAAGCTACAATTGTAACATTGCTAACAAAAACTAGAACTCAGTAGTCACCTATAATAGCCCAGTTCTTTATGTAAAATACCTCACTTAAACTCTGAACCCAGTCAAACTGTCAAGATCTTCTTGGTTTTACAGGTTATTTTTCTGTAAATCATTCTCAACCATTCAAGTTGAACTTGGTAACAAAAAATAATTTGTGGTACATCACTCCGTGCTAGATTTTTCTCCATTTTGACCCTCATTATGTTTGCACTCTGTAGTCTGATGTTTTGCCAAACTGAGACCCTGATCACTTCCCCTATCTTCATAAATATACTGTTCTTCTAACTAAGCACATGTGTCTGTCCTGCTGTGTCTCACCAGAGTGGCCAGTCAGGTGGCAGCTCTGGACTTGGGTTATAAACCTGGTGTAGAAGCAATCAGAAAGATTCCTCCAAAAGTGTTGTTCCTGCTAGGAGCTGATGCTGGCTGCATCACCAGAGCAGACTTGCCCAAAGACAGCTTTATTATCTACCAGGGTTAGTCTCTCTCCTTCTCTCTCACATATCCAGGTCAAGAAAAGATATCAAGCACTCTGCATGCATCTGAAGCCAGCAAATTTTATTTAAAAATAGTTGAATAAATGGTAAACACTATAAATTCATTTTAAGGCTGCATTGACACTAACATATATAAGTGCAAATTTAGGGTGGTCTGACTTGAGAACAGTTCTTTTAATGGTTGAATGAAAATGGTGAATAAACCCTCTGTATCTTGTGCAAGCAAACGTTCACATTTGGAGCATTGGGTAGTAAGGCGATAGAGATGCATGGAAGTCAGAACATCTAAGGCTGTCATAAAAAGCAGCCAGCATTGTTCTTTATTCACATCAGGAGCTTTTTTTTTTTTTAAAAAAAAAAAAAAACAGCAATACTAACACCTGCAACTTTGGATTAGTGACCTCTGAACAGTGTTTTGGGCTTAACTTGTGTGAATAAATGTATTTAATTTCCAAGTACTTTTGGGAGTCCAAAACAATGGACATGAAGTAGGCCCTAAATTTCATTCATTGGTCTTAAATAGACATTAAACTTATAGAAACCTGCAGAAATTCTGATCCAGCTTTATTAATATAACAGTATATTATTATTATTATTTTATTGTAGTAAAAAATATCCTGTATCTGTAATATTGTTGCTTGTCATTTTTATTATTGCTTTTTCTGTACTCTGTTTATGTAATTTCTAACATGGGTAAAAACCTGTGTTGGTGGAAAGCTCATTGATCTCTCATTCCTAATTCAGGCCACCATGGTGATGTGGGAGCTCCCATGGCTGACGTTATCCTGCCTGGTGCAGCATACACTGAGAAGAACAGCACATATGTGAACACTGAAGGGCGTGCCCAGCAGACGAGGGTTGCAGTTACTCCACCTGGCATGGCCCGTGAAGACTGGAAGATACTTCGAGCTGTCTCTGAGGTATTCACATATGTTTATGCAATTGTGTGAAGCTCTGTATACCCAGTAAATTAAAGACTGTTTCACAGTGTTAGAATTTATGCACCTTGTGTAGGAGTCTGCATCTTTTCATAATGTGATCATGTATTGTCATACATCAGGTCATACTGTATGCATTGTGTATTTTGTACCTACTAGTTGGCTGGAGTCTGTCTGTCTTATGACACATTAGAAGAGGTGAGGGATAGGCTGGCCGAGGTGGCCCCTAATCTGGTACGTTATGATGATGTGGAAGAAGCCAACTACTTTAAGCAGGCCATCGAGCTCTCCAAGGTTTGTTTATTTATATTCACTTTCTCTGTAGACAATACACTTGATAGGAAAACTATAATGAATATAAATATTTCTCCTCTTAGGTTGTGAAACAGTCATTACTTGCTGATGCTCTTGTACCTCCTCAGCTCTCTGTGAAAGACTTCTACATGACAGGTAACAAACCAGATACTTAAATTTGTCACATTATAAGAAGTGATTAGGACTTTGTATTTGCACAGATTATTTGAGAGGTTGTTCGGCATTGCGCCCAGTTAGAATATTTTTGCATTTGAGGCTTTTATCCAGAGTGACTTATAGTTGGAGGTTAGATGCCTTGCTCAAGGTAACTTCAGTCATGACCTGCCCAGGAATCAAACCAGCAACCTTCTGGTCAGAAGACCAGATCCCTAAATAACAGGCCACAGCTGCCCCCTTTTTGATAGGTTTTGTTTTAAACCTGTAAAACTGACTTATTTTTTCCCTTTATAGACTCCATTAGCAGAGCCTCCCAGACAATGGCCAAGTGTGTGAAAGCGGTGACCGAGGGAGCAGATGCCGTAGATGAACCTGCCATCTGTTAAAGCACATACATATACACACACCTACCAGTGCCCTGTAAGCTTCTTGACATATTCACACACATAAGAACTGCATCAAGGTTTCTGTTTGAAGGAAACCCTTTTCTCGATCAGTCCTATACCTTAAATGTCTGGGTTTATCTTTCTCTTATTTAAATATACTAATAAAACTGCTGTAAAGATTTAATTCCCATACGAGATCAAGGGAATACTGCTTTGTTTTTGAAAGCTCACATGAAAAATAAAAATGTATTATCATTCTCCATGTCTACTGTGTGTGTGCTGTCAAAAGCATTAGGAGAATTCTGTATGGTGTGGTAAACTATGAACTGTGGGATATGGTAGATATTGAGATTCTGCATTTTAATAGGACCTACCATTCAATGTCATTTTAATTGTGTATAAAGTTTCCTTTGAATGTGTTCTGTACATGTTCTGATGTACTTGGACATTACATATTAGTTTTATCAATTGTTTAAACTCTACTGCTGGCAGAGCTCAAAGTAAAAAAAACAAAAGTTTAAACATGTTTCTAAAAGTATTGGAGACATCACGTTGGTATGATAGGGGGCATCCTCCATTACTTTTCCTTTAATAGTGAAATGTACCCATACTTGCGTTTAACTTACAAAAAGACACCCTCTAGCACGTAGAATTAAGTCACGTATGTATTTGGAGAAACATGATTTAACAGGACAAGAGGGATCTGAACAGCACTGTTATGAAAAGTCAAGTTTATGATGTCACTCGATCTGAATGAGACGTGTGCTGATGAGGCTGCCGGGGGAAGACTTGAGGGAGATGCCCCTTAAAGTTAAAATCAGTGACAGTGGGTCTAACAAAGATAAACTAATGTTAATCCTCTGATTATACCACAACAGACACATCTTCATTCAAATGTCTCTGCACTCGTTTTCTTTGAGAAAGAGCAGCTTTAGAAACGAGCAGAGAAAGTTGAATTCCAAAATGGTTGCAGAGGTTGTTGTTGTACTGTTGCCTGTTGTCATGTCCCCCCAGTGCCTGTAGTAGTGCTGTAAGAAGCCTCGGTCCGCTGACAAAACCAACACCCTCTTCCCGATCTATAACGGCTACTTTTAACCAAATTACAGACAAGAAAAATGACTGCAGCTTTCGTACCAAATTATACGCGTGAATGAAATAAGAACAACCGCGGGTTCACGCAGAAACCGGACTGGGATAAGCCTGGTTAAGCCTAATAGCCGTCGACCGCAGGAAAAAGACTGCAGCTTATCAAGCAAATGCTAACAGGCTAAGCTACACGCTGAAGCGAAGCGGCTCGCCAAGCACCGGACTCGCCTAAAGCGGGAGGCCGTAGAGCGCGCGAGGCAGAGCGGGCTGCTCGCGACTCGACTAGGGAGGATTTCGAAGGTCTCGTAGGCCGACGGTAACTACGAATTTCGGTTTTTGTCTGTAGAAATACAATTCATACAGCAAAACATACAGCTAAGCTGATAAGTGTGTGTCATTTCCCTAACACCAACAATGCAAAAGCTTAAGAAAACGTTACGAAGGAGATTTTAAAGCGTCCTTGCTATAATACGACGCGATTTTAAACAGCACACAATCATCCGGTTTTGTAAATCATAGCTAACCAAGTAGTTCGCTGTAAACGAGCACATTACAAAAAACGGTCGAAAAGCGACTTGGTTTTAATTAGTTGATGTAATATAATTGCATATTTTATACGGTAAACTCCGCCTAGCTAAGCTAGCTTTGGGTAGATTGTTTTCGCGCAGTTTTCCGTCTTATACGCAGTAAAAGCACCAAACTCCTCGGGACTGCGCTACAGCCCGTCTCTCCTAATCCTGGCTTCATAAGTAACTGATAATGCTGCCCAAGTGCGAGATAGAACAGGAGGCGGGAAGGTTGTCCACCGTCCCCTTGCGTTTTCAAACTTGCTTTGCATGTCAAACGTATCGTACTCTGCCCATCCAGCTCCACTGTAACACTTTATGATTTAGTACTTCACCTGCTAAAGTCCTTCGCACAGAGCTTCTGTCCTAGTAAAATCACTGAAACTAGAATGGAGGAGTTAAAACAGGAATCCCTTTTACCCACATTCTGTCAACACTATTTAATATTTACGTTTACATTTCTGTGTTTTCATCCCTTGTTTTCAATAGCCTGCAATATAACAATATCACAGACATTTAATATCTCCTCTTTCTTATTAGTATACCTCACACACATCCCTGAATTGAAAGTAACATTAGGATGACAGGTGTGACTGTAGTTGGTTCTAGACACATGCAACTCAATTTAAGCTCAGACACAGATGTTTCCTGGTTATTAGGTGCTTAGAATAATCAGCGAGTGTTCTCAGACACACACAGCATGTCATTGCAGTTGGTTTTACTTTAATGAAGTTCACTAAGCTCCTACACCTACACACTTTCATCCATCCACCTGCTACATAATTAAGTTTTTAATATACCAGCATCCTGGTTTCTAGCTGTGTTTGTGCCTACATATAAGAACATGTGAGGTTTATTTCATGAAGCCAATTTTCTCAATGATCTGTCTAACTTTATCCAATGCTTGACTTGTGTCCTTCTTCCCAAATGAAAATTATTAGGCTACATTTCCACAAACCTGCTACAATGAATACCTGCATAAAAAAAAAGAATTACACAAAAGTACTTTGCAGCCTTGATACCATCCTGTATAATTTTGTCTGAATAATCTTTTTTTTTTTCTCTCAGCTGATGTTCCGGAGAGTTCCAGCCCTGGGATGTATGAAGGGAAACACATCCACTATTCAGAGGTGGACCACAAACCTCTGTGTTCATACAGCCCAAAGCTCTGCAAACAGCGCCGGCTCAATGGCTATGCTTTCTGCATCCGCCATGTTCTGGAGGACCGGACAGCCCCTTTCAGACAGTGTGAATATGTAGCCAAGTACAACAGTCAGCGTTGCACTACCCCCATCCCCAAGACTCAGGACCGCAAGTGAGTGTGTGACTCTCTTTATAGGTATAGGGTTGTTGCAGGTGACATTTCAGTATGTTTTAGATCTGAAAATCATGATAATTACGATCACTGATGCTGTGATAAGACATCCTACTGTCCCATCACTTACACCTGTATTAAAAAGCTTCTCTTTGCATATAACACACTAATGCATTGTGTATCTTTATTAGATATTGCAGCAGCCACCTGCAAGTCATGGGTGTCTTGCCTAAGAAAGAGAGGAAGAAGAAGCATGATACTCTTGATTCACTGGCCCTCAACATCACTGTGCCCTCCTTGGCTTTGAAGGCCCCCAATGGTCTTGACCACTTACCCCCATCCTCACCCTCCTCCCTCGCTTGCCTGCTCCCTTTGGACTCCTACTCCTACTACAAGGGGGAAAAAATAAAGAAAGATTGCATCAGCTTGGGCAAGAAACCTCTAAGCCATCCAGCTCTTAATCACAAACAGAAACACAAAGATCATGCCGTGGCCCAGGGGATTTCCCCACTGCCCTCTTGTCCAAGAGGTCCCACACTTTTTTCTCAGCAGTCTGAAGGAGTCACGCAAGTATCTGTAGCCCACCCTTCCCCCCCAAGTTCTACTTCACAACTCCCCAGACCCTTATCAGGGACTTCATGTACAGCACCTACTGTTCAAACTGGCCACCAGACCTTGATGAGACCAACCAGTGCATTGAGGGAGACATGCCTGGAAGTTGCCCATGATAAGAGAGCTTTACCTACGCCAAGGCTGCAGCCAAGCAGGGATGACGTATGTGATCACCCAGTAACAGTGCCGTCAAATCCCGGCAAGCATCAGATTCCTTGTTTGGTGCAGCTTCAGAGACTGATGGCACAGCAGAGAAGAAAGCATGAAGACCTGAGCCCCAGTTTTGGTGTGTAAAAAGTGAGACATTGATTATGCGTTTTTTCAGTAATATAACGCTTGCTAACAGGTTGTATTGCAGGACTGGACTGGTTGGAGGACAGTGGAGAGGAGGAAGAAGGTCAAGTTGAAAGAGTGGTGTTATATCAGCATCTGAGCCTACAGGAGAAGCAGTCTGTGGAGAGGTATGATTACCAGTCATTTATTAATCGGCATTAGATAAATTTTTTAATTTTGTAATAAAAAGTGTATTTTCCTTCAGTTGATTTTTAACTAAACATCATCATGTGCACAAAAGGACAGAAACAGCAAGATGTCCAGACATTTTAGATACAGCAGCAACCACAACAAACAAGGGTCCAGGTGCACCGTTGTCAGTATAAATTGCATATAAATGAATGTTTGCTGTTGTTTTAACAAGTCGTATATTAAATCCTACACTACTTGTCAAATGTACTTTTCATGACATAACTAAGATACAGGGCCATTCTTTTCAGGGATATTCCTGGAGTATTCTGTCCTTTTTTTGTTTTGAATAGTAATATGTAATCAGTTAAACACCTAAAGTCTGTGTACTCTGTGTCCTATTGTGTGATGTTTGAACCAAGTATTGAAGAAGCACTGGCCCATAAAACTTTAGATGCAGTGTAGAAAAGAATCATGTAGTACTGTGTCCTTTTCCACAGTGCTGAAGGTTCCAGTTCACGCAGGGAGCGCCTGGCGGGGTTCTGCTCTTACCTAAAGCAGAAACATAAGCTCCTGCGCACGGAGGAGAGAGGATTCAGGAGGGAGAGTAGATCAGGACATGGTCTCCGCAAAGCTCTGCTGCAGGCAGCCTCACAGAACCCTGACCACACCTCCCAACTAATTCAGAAGCACCACACCACAGTTTCAGCAACCACCAAGTAAACATGCTCATGAACTCAGACCAATTACTGACCAGTATCTAAGAACACTAGTGTCTCTGGTTATTAAATCTGTATACTGTTTTTATTTTGCATTATAAGGGTATTTGTTTTGACTTAAAGTTTAATCTAATATATATATATACACACACACACACACAAACACACACATAATGTGTGTGTGTGTGTGTGTGTGTGTGTGTGTGTGTGGATAGATAGAGAGAGATGAAGAAATAACTGCTCATTTGACATGTTTTTGTTTTGGTGTACAGTATTGCAGGAGTAAGAAGCTCAGACTCAGGATTGTGTGTGGCCCAGGTTAATGGTGAAGCCTGTACTAACCACTCCTTGCCCTTCACCAGACACTGCTTCCAACGTATCTTTTCAAATCTGTCAAAATCCAAACCGACATATTTACCTTACAATGTCTTATGTCGTGTTGTATACTTTTCTTTTATTCTTTTTCATATCATGTGTTTGCTGTTGGATTAACTTTCCAAATGGCCACATTCTTTAAGATAACATAATACCCCCCCACTTTATAACATCCCACAGCCTCAGGAGATGGCCGTCAATAAAACTTTATAACTTTATAGCCCTTTCAGGGAGATGAGTTGATAGGACCATCCTTTGGGCATGTGGGCAAATAACGAGACTTTGCTGTCTCCTGACTATCCCTGGTGGTGAAAAAAGATTTACACCAGTGGCTAGTATGTAGCTATGTTTTGCACCTGCTTTTGTGTCCTTAATGGCTTTCTGTAGATATCCTGCAGAATAGATCTCAGCAGCTGTTCTTGAGCTGCACTGCACGCTTTGCAGACGGGGCGCAGTGTTCTATACCCGTCTTTGACATCACACACCAGACGCCGCTATGTGAGGAGCATGCCAAGAAAATGGTATGTTCTATTTCACATTCCTGACCTTATAATTGATTAAAAGGTACAAGTCAAAGGCCCAGATTTGTTGTTTGATGCACTGTGTTCCTGTTTGTGTGAATTTTTCATACTTGCATTCATCCGCCCAGTTCAGTTGACAGTTTCTCTATAAAATAATTATTTCCATCACTTGTCTGACATTACAGTTGTTTTTAACTTTGTAAGTACAAACTTTTGCTTCAGGCCGTTTTTTTTGTTTGTCATATCGACAGCATGAAAGATGGAAAAAAATAATTTTGCTCAAAATAAGAAGGAAATGTCATCCCCTCCATCTGTTAGAGTTTACTTATGGGTCATTTGTACACACCTTGCTTACAGACTAATTATTCAGTAGGTGCTGGAAACAAGGTAATCAAAGTGTGCCCTGCTCCTCCTATGTTGTATGTATTTTATAAAATGTAGGTTTGCATATGTGTAGTGTCTTCCAGTCTAACTGGATTGGATGCTCTGTTTAGTGTAAGTGATTCACATGTGTACTCTTTTGGAGCAGGATAACTTCCTTCGTGGAGACGTCAGTCGCAGGACATACCATCACCAGCAGCAGCTGCAGCAGCGTAGACGACTGAAGAAGGCTAAACTTCCAGCACTCAGCAAAAAACAGAAAAAGAAAAGCAGGAGAGCGGTGGTACGTCGGCCTCAAAAGCCTATTCCTCCTGCGCTGCCCCAGGGCAACCTGGGAATGCCCTCCATCTTGTCCTTACCCACACAGCCTGGGGGAATCAGGTGAAGTGCTATCTTGTTTCTGTGTTTGTGTTTGTTTGTGGTGTCTCTGTTCATCCTTGCTCATGGTTTTGCTTACGTTTGCAGGAGTCCATTGACTCCTGATCTGAGTGCTGATGAACTTCCCGATGACATCACTAGTGATATCAGTGACATTCCTCCTGACCTGGAACTGAATCATGAAGATTTCTCCGATGTTCTTCCACGGTTTCCTGATGACCTGCAAGACTTTGATCTTTTTGAAGGTAACCAGGCTCACTCTTCTGCTAACCCAACTTAAATATACTTTATATATATATATATATATATACATAGTGCATATATACACATACAGGGGTTAGACAATGAAACTGAAGCACCTGTCATGTTAGTGTGGGAGGTTTCATGGCTAAATTGGACCAGTCTGGTGGCCAATCTTCATTAATGTCACATTGCACCAGTAAGAGCAGAGTGTGAAGGTTCAGTTAGCAGGTAAGAGCACAGTTATATAGTATATTACATTGCACACAACATTATGGTGACATATTAGAGTTCAAAAGAGGACAAATTGTTGCTGCACGTCTTGCTGGCGCATCTGTGACCAAGACAGCAAGTCTTTGTGTCTAAATATTATTGAGCCACTTTGGGGTGTTTTGGAGGAGCGAGTCAGGAAACGGTTTCCTCCACCAGCATCACGTAGTGACCTGGCCACTATCCTGCAAGAAGAATGGCTTAAAATGCCTCTGACCACTGTGCAGGACTTGTATATGTCATTCCCAAGACTAACTGATGCTGTATTGGCCGCAAAAGGAGGCCCAACACCTACTAATACATTATTGTGGTCTAAAACCAGCTGTTTCAGTTTCATTATACTGATGAAGTGAATATACACACACACACACACATATACATATATATACTACAGTACATTTAATATACTAACAGGGACCCAGGCAGGCAGCTTTATTTGGGTCTACTGAAACGATCATCTTAGCAGCATACATTGATCAGCCACAACATTAAAACAACTGACTGATGAAGTGAATAACATTGATTATCTTGTTTTCTTCCAAAATCAAGGGTGTCAAAGACTTTATGGTGCTTTTGTTGGAGATAGTGAGTTCAGCATGTTGAATGATCAGAATTAGGCATGGTGCCAATAGGATCAGTTTGAGAACATAATATACGGTGCTCCTGGTATGCAGTGGTTAGTTCTTACCAAAAGTGGCTTCTGTTGGCTGATCGGGAAGATCTATTATAGCTCTTGAAACTCTTGCTAGGAATTGCTGTTTCTAACGTTAGCTTATTGAGTGGATGAGGGAGTGGCTCTTGTGGGGCAAGTATTGGCGAGCTGACTGGGAGGCTTATTCTGCTCTGACTCATTAGGTGTAGCTGCTGTCATTATAGCTAATAGGTAGCATATGAAGAGGATGAATCTGCTAGTTTGGCCAGCTGATTTTGGGTATACAGTTGTATCCTACACTCTGTATACTAAACAATAAGCTCAGCAGTAGAAAGGCCATCATATACCTGGATAAAAAGTGTAAAAAATGGAGATAGTGTTATGATGACATGAAGCATTTATATATACAGTGGTGTGAAAAAGTGTTTGCCCCCTTCCTGATTTCCTGTTTTTTTGCATGTTTGTCACACTTAAATGTTTTGGAACATCAAACCAATTTAAATATTAGTCAAAGACAACACAAGTAAACACAAAATGCTATTTTTAAATGGTGTTTATTATTAAGGGAGAAAAAATCCAAACCTACATGGCCCTGTGTGAAAAAGTGATTGACCTGCTTGTTAAAACATAACTGTGGTTTCTCAGTTCTGAGCAGTGTTGCAAATAACGGCATTAAAAATAACAGCGTTACGTAACGACGTCATTTTGTCAGTAACGGGATAAAATAATTAATTTTCCTGTCGTTATAACGCCGTTGACGTTACTGGTCATTAAAAGCGGTCCGTTACTATATATTGATATACTAACAGTAATCCGAGCGGACC
>BRDA01002342.1:57357-67870 GCA_036984385.1 Crenuchus spilurus
AGTGGTTCTGCAGGTGGTGACCACAGACCTTTTCTCTGTTCTCATCCTTTCTGGCTGATGTTTTGGTCACTTTTGCATTTTGTCAGTTCTCTCACCATAGAGGTAGCATGAGACGATGTCTACAACCCACAGAAGTTGCTCAGGTAGTGCAGCTCATCCAGGATGGCACATCAATGCGAGCTGTATCAAGAAGGTTTGCTGTGTCTGTCAGCACAGTGTCCAGAGCATGGAGCAGATACCAGGAGACAGGCCAGTACACCAGGAGACATGGAGGGGGCCATAGGAGGGCAACAACCCAGCAGCAGGACCGCTACCTCTTCCTTTGTGCAAGGAGGAACAGGAGGAGCAGAGCCAGAGCTCTGCAAAATGACCTCCAGAGCCCTGCAAAATGACCTCCAGCAGATCACTAATATCCATGTTTCTGTTCAAACTGTCAGAAACTCAATGACTCCATGAGGGTGGTATGAGATTTTGAGTATGATTCCAAATCCAGACCTCCAAGGAGTAATAATTTTTATTTACATTAATCATTTTTATGTTATTTTGTTCTTAACGCATTCCACTATGTAATAAATAAAGATTTTCAACTAGAATTTTTTATTCATTATTAAAATATTCAATATTAAAATTGTTATTTTAGTGTTCCCTTTATTTTTTTGAGCAGTGTGTATTGTAACAAATGTTGATGGGCATTGCAAAATGTTTTGGGCCGGGGTCCCCTGACCTCAAGGACCCCTGGGCGCTGGCCCCACTGGCCCGGTCAGTAATCCAGTCATGGTGTAGTGGTCAGGAGATGTCACAATATACAACCAGCAGAGGGTGCCAGTGCTATTGTTCTATTGCTCTAGAGTCTAGACAACCCTGACTCGAATAAGGCAACCTTCAGCATAAGTAAAAGAAAGTAATGAGATAAAAGGTGATATTAGCTTCTTATTCAGTTCATAGGCATCTTATTCAATGTTCCCCTTTCATGCATTAATTAAACAAAATTATTCCAAAATGTTTTTATTCTCTTACTATGCTGAAAATATTGCTTAATGCAAACAAAGTGTTATCCTTTAGGTGGGTAGGATGCAGTTGAGCGTGTACAAACACACAGCTGATATATCTTGTGGATGTGTGATGGCAACTGTAGAGGACTAATGGTGAACTGTAACACTGCTTATGGAAAACTTATGTCAACATTTTGACAGAAATGTCTGAGCTATTTAGGTGACTATTGAGTTCTAGCAGTATTAAAGGTTTTATACATTTAGGTCAAATTTTGCTTCTTTAGTGTAGAACTGTGACCAGTCGCTGACTGCATAAACAAACCTTTTCCCTTAAGGTCACTTATAAGTCTTCCTTATGGTTAAATATGTTGCAGAGAAAAAAACATCTCAAGTGTCATTTAAGAGTTTTCTTGAGAGAAACCTTAAATGTTCACATAAGTATCAAATGTCCATTAAGTCCATTAAGTGTTGCATAAAATTTCTTAACTATCATTTCACTTAGCATCATTTAAGGGGAGCAAAACCTCTGGACAAACTGCAAATGGGTGTGGCTATATGCAGGCGATGTGGTGTCCAATCTCACTTTCCTGTCCTAATCTCCCTCCCCCATCCTAATCTCACTCCACTTTACCGATCCCATTCCCCATCCCAATTTTACTTCCCCATCCTAATTTCACTCCCCTGTACCAATGTCTCTCCACCCATCCCAATCTCACTGCACGCATCCCAATCTCACTCCCAGTCCTAATTTCACCCCTTCATCCCAATCTCACTCCCCTGTCCCAAACTCACTCCCCCTTCCTAATCTCCCTCCCCATCCTAATCTCACTCCCTGTCCCAATCTCACTCCCCCAACATAATCTCACTCCCCATCCTAATGTCATTTCCACCCCAAAGTCACTCCCTCATCCCAATCTCACTCCCTGTCCTATTCTCACTCCCCCACTCCTATTCTCACTCCCCCACTACTAATCTCAATTCCACTCCAAAGTCACTTCCCTTGGATTCATGAATTTTTGTCATGTTATTGGATGACTCCATACATATCAAAGTTGTCAACATCTGTGGGCAGAAACACACTGCTAGAGGTAGATGTGCCTGACTACATGTATCATTTGTATGACTCTAAACATGTTTATAAGTAAACATATCTGATCTAATGCAAAACGGAATTATCATCAGTGATGAGTTTTAGCTCATTGTAATGTCCTGAATGGTAATGAAGAGTACACTAACTCAGAATCAGAAACCGGAAAGGGATGCAAAGTGTTTTCTATGTCATAGTGTCTCAAAGCCATGAAGACTATTTTATTATACTTTTATGATTTCAAAGGACTAAACAAGACTTTCTTTATACTGTATGTGTGTATATATTTTTCTAGACAATCACTCTCTTTATATCACTTCATAATTAAACATTTTCAGTTTATGGTTACTCACTTCACTGCTAACCGCCCCACCAAATCCTCTTTTTGGGAGAGGAAACACGAAGCCACTGGTCAGTTTTGGCATTGGGTCTGTTCCAATTAAGCACTTGATGCAAAAATATCCTCCAGTGTGTCTTTATTTATAGTGATTCAAAAGTACAAAACAAAGTTAAGATGAATACAAAAGTACAAAAATTAAGTCTACTATTATTAATCTAATCCCACCTCCCCAATAATGGTGACATCGCCTCTTGCTTGTGTTGTATTTTGTAATGTGCATTAAAATATTATCAAATCTCCAAATTTGCATTAAAAATTTCACCAAAAGTTTAACTTGACATTAAACTTTTGATAGATAACGTTATTTGCCCAGAAGTGGTCTGTGGGAAATTTACATGTTGCTGTAAATCTCAACTGAAATGAATGGAATTTCACTCATGAAAATTGGCGGACAAAATCCCAGTGTGACTGGGACATAAAACTTGAAAGTGTTTGAAGATAATACTGAAAATCCAACTCTGTATTTTCAACTCTGATAAACTGTTATTGAGAGAATACAGATTAGACTGACATTTTTTTATTGAATTTAAAATAAAGTACAATATTATTACACTATATTGTTTGTAGATGCTGTGTTTTATGTGTGTTTTTAGCAATATGATAAATTCAGTAACCATAGTTCACCCTTATATTTTCCATTATGTGTAGAATTTCCCTTAAGTAATCCTTTCAAAAGTCTTAAGTGTTGCATAAAGGTCCTTAACTATAACTTAACGTGTAGCAACTGAATGACCAGTTTTTGAAAACAATCCTTTTTTCCATTTTTTTCATCTGTGCAACGAGCAGCTACTGAGACATTTTTCAACTGTTTTATTGCACAATTTATTTTTTGTTTATTTGACATAAATTATAAATGTGCCATAACTTGTATTCATTACATTTCATGCTTTCTTTCTAATACGATAAATGCAACAAATAAAAAGGATGTTTGAAAATGTGAAGACGTTAGCATTTTCTCTAGTTAAATGTTGAAGCCCTGTTTAGATAAACAAACCCACAGTTTCCATTCAATTTCACACAACCCATCCCCACATAATCACACACCTACTACAATTTTACACATTGGAGTAAAACCCTTAGATAAATGAAGAGTCCAGATGGTGTTGATGGTTCTGTATCAGAATTCTGCCTGGGAGAATTAACTCCCAGCTAACAGCGATGTCAACACCAGCATGGCACTCTGGTACTCAAACATGTGTCGTTTTACACATTTTGTGCTGAATTTATAGCAATTTTTCAAGTATATTTTTTCTGTTCTGTGTGTTTTAAAACTGAGCCATGCCACAATTGAGCTGTTTGTTAGCTACTGCCAGCTTGTAGCTGTTAGTAAACAATATCACAATTTGTGTTCATGTTAAGCAATGTTTGGGAATTTTCAATAATATGTAGCTAAATAAGTAAATAACAAATAATTTTCATTAATAGACTAAAACATCTGAGTCAGTGATTTAAAAAAATTGCATTTGCTTCTGTTTAGTTTCTGACCAATTTACTTATTATATTAATTGTTGTATTACAATAAATATTTCATTTTGTGTAATAATATTTGTAGCTGCTCATATTGCTGAGTTACTTTTAAAATGAATGTTAGCTATTCTTACATCTTGAGTGACATCTGGACATCTCTTCAGTCTTTATGATTTGTTAGAATATCAGAATTAATATTATAATTACATCTCACCTTTAATCTGTAGATTTATGTTTAATCTGTTGATTGCATCACTACTGCAAAGCTCAAAATGTTTATGTAAATAGTACTGATTCAGTGCTTCCTTAAAAAGCCAAGCAAAATGGATCACAAACCAAAAATGTCTTAGAAAAACTAAGAAAAACTCTTACCTACTAACCCAGTGTCATTTTATTTCATTCAATAATAATTAATCACAGAGGAACCAATGAGAAAAACACTGTACAATCATATACACATCTTTGAGTCACATATTTACCACTGTTTGAAAAGCTTAAAATTGTAATATTTATCAACAGGCCACACAATGTAACGATGACTACCTTGGGGCAGGTCCACTGGTTCTCAGTTTCAACAACCACTGCTTACATTTAGCAGAATCTTGGTCACCAAAAAGGAAACTGTAAATAAAAATTGTAAAAATAAATTGTCAGTCTTTCATTGAGACCTGTTAGCAATATTTTAAAGTCACATGTTTCTAATGGAAATGAATAAAATACTGTGCATTAATCAAACCAACAATAATAAGTGATCACTATAGCAGAGGTGTACATGCATCTACAATAACTTTAATATAGTCTACACTAATCATTTTTTGTCTTTTTTAAGTATAAAGTGCCAATTTAACTCAGTATTGCTGTCTGTAAACCACATTGTGTAGAGCTATGAAGACTAGCTGATCTCTGAAGATTTTTTTATCTCATCACCAGACCTGAACTACACCTACACTTCAGTACACTTAGACTAGGTCTAAATTTTACGCTGCACATAGTACATAAAAGATTTTCACTGATTTTAAAAAGAGTTTAACACTAAGTTCACTGAAACTCTTCATTTCTAACTCAAAACAGACTATCCCTCCTATTATCTTTGGGGTCAATTTGACCCCATCCAATGTTTAAAGTCTTTAAATAAACATATGACATGACTTGCTTCATGACATGCTTTTTTGCTTTACTTTTCCTAATTTCATGCTGATAAATACATAAAATCAACAAGATTATATGTTTTCAATGTTCTGTACACATGCCAATTTGACCATATGCTGTTTTAGCTATATGTCATATAAAATACATCAACATTTTACAGAGTAGAATGTGTCTGAGACAGAGAAAACTGTTTCTGAGATAGGGGAGACTGTGTCTGAGACAGAGGAGAATGTGTCTGAGACAGGGGAGACTGAGATTATAATTATTTTCTGGAGGTTTAATTGCTAAGGTCAAATTGACCTCAAAGGTAAATGATGTTAGTAAATGTTAAGGTAACAGGAGGGTTAAAAATAATAATTTTACATGTCCATTATCTGTTTACAGGATAACATTCACATTATTTAACTCAGAGTGATATGACTGACAGTACTCAAACTCAATAATCTAACTGAATGCTACCTCATATTTGCTTTATTTGTGATTATTTTATATAATTGTTTTATTGCTATTTTAGACAGTTTTGCTAAACTTAGCTAGCTAACTATGCAAGTTAACTACATAGATAACATATCTAGCAATAGCTACCTTAGAAATGACTCGAGCACACTAGCTAGCACAGCTACACTACACAAGATACACTCCTGATCAAAACCTTAAGACCAGTTTAAAAAATTGCAAGAATTTGCATTTTGCACCTTAAGAAGGTTCTAAGTAGAGCTTCACAATGCTAAAAGAAGAAATTGGTGCAAGAGACAAAAAGATTTAAGCAGCCAATTTTTTTGAAAACAGCATTTTCATTCTAACATGATTTTTTTCAGCTGATCAAAGTTTAAGACCATAGACTGTCAAAGCCAAAATCTGTGCAAAAAATTTGGATTCCATGTCATTTTCTGTCAAGCATTTACACTGTCAAGACCTTATGATGGGGGGGGGGGGGTGTCAATACAATATATTCCATGTTCAAATGTTTTTTTTTGGTGCTTGAACATAAATTGTACTACAATTATTATTATTATTATTATTATTATTATTATTATTAATAATAATAATAATAATAATTACTGTATTATTAAATATTGACAAATTATGATTGATATTTTATTAATAATTACTAGTTACTATTAATAATATACTAATAATAAATATTAAATGTTATTATGAGTAATAAAATTATAAAAATGTTATTTAAATTAAAATATGAATATATTATTACATATTATTACAAAATAATAGCATAAAAGCATGTAGCATAAAATTATCACCAAATCCTTTTCAGTCACCTTCACTTCAGCACATTATCACCAATGTTACACTTATGTTTAGAATGTATGGTCAATAGACCTCATTTACACATAATTATACCTCATTTTTACACATAATTATACCTCATGAGTAAAAATAAGCAGAAATTCTGAATTATTTTGATAATAGTTACACTTAGAGACATGTAAATGGATGGCTTATCACATACTGGTAGACACATGCACACAGACACAGATTCAAATCTAAATATTAATTAATTTTAATATGAAACTGCTGATATTAAAATACGTCTAGCTGATGTGACACAGGCAAAACAAATGCTCAACACGTTAACAACTTACAGGTGAAAACGGACTGCTGGCCAAATTGCAGTGCAGAGGCTGTTTGAGGAAGTGACAGTGACGACGGCCAATCACACATTAGCAAGAAATGACAGAGTGAAATTCTGCCTGGACATGTTTTTTTATGTCTCAAAAAGAGGACATGTCGGGGTAAAAGAGGACGTCTGGTCACCCTAGGGTTGTTGAGCTGCATAAGCAAGGCCTCTCACAATGTGACATCGCTGTTGAGGTTGAACACAGAAAGACAGTCATTTTGGGTTTTTTAAATGATCCTGATGGTTATGGAATAAAAAAGTCAAGTGGTAGACCCAAAAAAATTTCAAAAGCACTGAGCCGCAGGGTCCGATTGGCTGTCTGTCAAGACACGGGACAATCCTCCACCCAAAATAAGGCTATTACTGGACTGCAGCTCAGTAACCATCAGACAGCATCTGTGAAGGAAAGGCTTCAGAAACAAAAAACGTCTTCAAAGGCCACGTCTTCTTCAACGCCACAAAACTGCCCATTTGGACTTTGCAAGAGAGCATCAAACATGGGACACTGAAAGGTGGAAGAAAGTTGTTTTCTCTGATGAGAAAAAAATCATCTTGATGGTCTTGATGGCTTCCAACATTACTGGCATGACAAGGAGATCCCACCTGAGATGTTTTCTACATGGCACAGTGGGGGGGACGCCATCATGATTTGGGGAACTTTTTCCTTCAGTGGAACAATGGAGCTTCAGGTTGTGCAGGAGCGTCAAACAGCAGCTGGCCATGTGGAGATGTTGCAGTGGGCATCGCTCATGACTGAGGACCCTCGTCTGTGTGGTCATGACTGGGTTTTTCAACAGGACAGTTCTACAGTTCACAATGCCTGACAAAGGACTTCTTCCAGGAGAATAACATCACTCTTTTAGACCATCCTGCATGTTCCCCTGATCTAAATTTGATTGAGAACATTTGGGGATGGATGGCATGGAAGTTTACAAAAATGAAAAAAGAAGTTATCTTCAACACTTGGAGCAACCTTCCCACTAGCCTCCTGAAAACACTTGCATCAAGCTGCCTAAACAATTGTCTGAAGTGATCAACAAGAATGGTGGAGCTACTCATTACCGAGTCCTTTTTTTGACACTTTGATTTTTGTTTTGAGGGGGTTTTCGTTTTTTTTTTTAGCTTTGGTCTTAAACTTTTGATCAGCTGATGAACAGGTTATTTCAGATAAATTGTTGTTTTCAATAAATTCCCTGCTCAAAAGTTTTTGTCTCTTGCACACATTTCTTCTTTTAGCACTGTGAAGCTCTACTTATAGAACCTTCTTAAGATCCAATAGCGCAAAATGCAAATTCTTGCAATTTTTTAACTGGTCTTAAGATTTTGATCAGGAATGTATTCAAATTTCCACTTACCAGAAAAACTGCAGATTACTTACTCCTGAGTGTCTGTTAGCACAACTTCCAGTTGAATAAGACATCACTTCTCTTCAGAAATGTCAAAGTGAAGATTAAATCTCATTTTAATCTTTAATCTCAAATGAACAAAGTCACAGAATGTAAAATAAGATGAGCTGTGTTTATTAGCTGCTGTGACAGTCAGAATGATCTGTCAATCAACTCAACCAAGCTGCCAATCACCTCATCACCACACCCCTTTAAATATCCCTAAATAACTTCTATAAAACAAATTTATCCTAAAGAAAAACAGTGGTGGTCACACAACTTCTGAAATTAATACAACAGAGCTGACTAAAAAAATCAGTGAATGAAGAAAATCATTTCAAAGTTTGCTGTCACTCCCATTCAGTATAATGGTTGTGGGCAGGGTTTTACATTGTACTGCAACCAGCCACTAGATGGCAACAGGGATGTTTTGGCCTCGCTTTTCTACTCCTGTTGCTGTGTCCAGGTTTATTTATATAGTCTATGATCTGAACTCAACAAACACACCCCTCCCTTCAGTGCTCCTTCAGAAGCTCTGGCCCCATGCATGCACATTGTGCCAAGGTAATGACAATGTGTTTACAGACCAAAAAATACTGAGAGAAGTCAGTAATTAGATTTAGCAAGGTTAGCATTAGCAAGCTTGTGGACTAGCAAAGGTTTGCTGCTGCTAAACAAACAGGTTGTGATTATTTAATAAAAACATTTACAAATGGGACAAAACAATACTGAACTATTTCTGTAAAACAGCAGAATAAGACAGTGATCCCATCTTTTCGAACAGGAATACAGCAATATATTCATTTGTTTTCATGCTGTTCAGTGTTCACAGGTCTCTTCACCCTATAAATTCCTCACCAATGTTTACATGTACTTCACCTACCCCTCCCCTTCCCCCTGTCCTGTGCACCAACATAGGCTTTTGCTTGTCCATTGTTACTGACTGGCTGGAATAATATTGTGTTTCTTGGTCTCAACCACATACAGACTGATTACACTGGAACTTTTTCCAGTGTGAAAACAGACCAGAGAGCTAGTGAGGAAACATTAGCTGATTTTTACAGAATGTTTCAAATTAAATGTGAAATATAACTTCACTGATGTAAATATCTGACATAATGTTTTTGGATGATACATATGCTGTATGTAATGTGCAATATTCATTACAATACTGTGATATTTATACAACATTATACGCAATATTTTAATCCACCAATATGCAATATCCCATGTGCAACAGTCATGTACATGAGTTGTAAATATTATTCAGAGTTTTTGATCAGTTTTATTATATTTTTATATGGTACTTCTTATGTTTATAGTATTTACTAAGAGTCTATTTTACCTATTTTATTTAGCAGCAGCAGCAGTAGTAATAGTAGTAGTAGTGGTAGAAATAGTAGTAGTAGTACTTCACTGTCCTTTTGCTGCTGTCATACTTTGAATTTCCCCATTAAGGGACTAATAAATCTTATCTTATTTTATCTTATCTTAAGGTTTTTATGCAGCCTGCCCCCTGGAACTTAAGTAGCCTAAACAACCTGCATTAAGATCTATTGACAGGTTACATGTTTCTGTTGTTTTGCTGAAATGTACTTTTTTGTAGAGAGATTTAGCAGAAATTCTTGAGGTAGGTGCAGTTGTTGTGTACTATGTGTTTTGCTGTACCTCGCATTAGCAGGATGAGTAAAGCCCACTAAAGAGGCTGTCGTGATGAATTGATAGATAACAGTGCACTGTGGTGTAGAAGTGATAAGAAGTTGTTGGTTCTGATGAATTGGAGTAAGTCTGGCCTCAGCTGTACTGGTCACGTGGGTGTGATGGAGGGCGCGCTCTGAGCCGGCTGTGTTAACACACACGTGGACCACCGGTCTCAGGTGATGGCAGTAGTGACGTAAAGCTGTTCTGTCGTTACGGCGGTGGAGGTTCGAGGGCCGCTCCTCGCGCTCCCCGGCACCGGCGTTACCTAGCAACGCTTCCCCACGCGCCGAGTTTCTATTTCTGTGGCGCTGCTGTTAAAACATTGATGTCCGCGGCCATTTCCAGTGCACAAACTAGCACTTTTGTTCGCTTCCAGAGAGGAAAATCGTGTTTTTCCTTCCCCCACACACCCAACGCAGCCCACTGAGTGATCAGCTGCTGCTGACAAACGGCCCGTCAAACCTTCGCTGACCGACTGATTTATGACGGGGAGCAGCGTCTGACTGAGCTCCGTGTAATAGATGTGATAACAGACCGTGATATGACGAGTACTGCTGAATATAAAGATACTTTAGCCTTACAAACTGTGTGTGTGTGTATGGGAGAAAGAGGGAGAAAGGGACACAGAGACAGAGAGGGGGACAGAGAGAAAGAGAGACGGGGACAGAGAGAGACAAAGTGGGGGACAGAGAG
>BRDA01002344.1:0-23195 GCA_036984385.1 Crenuchus spilurus
TGAAGCTGCGGGAATGAGTGAGAGGAAAGCCGCGTCGTTACCAGTGATAAGAAGTGATTCTGAACAAAAGTTGAGCGCGTTGTAGCGCATATTTAATCAATGACATGTACACACAACAGTATATTATTCATCACTTATTTTTTGACATTTTAGGGGAAGCTGAGCTTCTCTTGCAGTCTTAAAGCATCAGCCACTGGCATTACTAGAATTTTCTTAGAATGTTCCAGATTAATTTTAGTTTTCCAAAAAAAAAAAGTTTTTTTTAATTGCAAGAACACCCCAACCTCTTTTTAAGCTTAAAATGATTTTAATGTTGAGAGAACATGAGAGAAGTTTTTGTGCCCTTGTGACACTTTCTTCTAACATTTAGAGAACTTTTATTTATGGTTAGTCAAAACTCTGGGAACCTTTCTTCTCAGGCAACAAAATTTTCCAAACAAGCTATGATTTTTTGAGGGCATGGTTGTGTCAAATTCTACCTTCTAGTCAGGTCCCTCCCTATCACCCACACTGCAAACAGCACTTTAGATTCTCTCAGAAAGTCTGAGAAGTCAAGACTACAAGTTACTGTTCCAAATCACATGAAGTCACCTATTGCATCTTCTTGTGACCATAATTGGACACCTGAATGTGTTTGGAGGGGAACACTAACAGTTAATAATTGTGTCAGCAAACACCTGTGCAGGGTAGTATCATACTGAGTGATGGAGAGCCATCCTACCCACTCAGAAAGACTGAGGCCTGTCGTGCTGTCTGTGAATCCTAACTGTGGCATTGTCTAGGCTTGAACTTCCAATCTCCTGACAGTAGGACCACTGCTAAGAATGTTGTTCTACATGGGAGCCAAACTATCATTAAACAAAAACAACCTACCTACCTTTCTAACTGACTAACTAACTGACTAACTAACTAACTAACTAACTAACTGATTGACTAACTAACTGACCGACTATCTGACTAACTATCTGACTGACTAACTGACTGACTGACCGACTAACTAACTAACTAACTGACTAACTAACTAGCTGTCAGACTAACTAACTGATTGACTATCTAACTGACCGACTATCTGACAAACAAACTAACTGACTGACTGACTAACTAACTAACTAACTGACTGACTAACTGACTGACAAACTAACTGACTAACTGACTGACTGACATACTGACTGACTGACTGACTGACTGTGTAACAGACTGACTAACTAACTGACTAACTGACTGACCAACTAATTAACTGACTAACTAACTGACTGACTGACTGACTGACTGACTAACTAACTGACTAACTAACTAACTAACTGACTAATTGACTGACTGACTAACTGACCGACTGACTGACAAATTAACTGACTGAGTAACTGACTGACTAACTAACTGACTGACTGGATTTCGTCCTCTCCATAGCACAGAAAGCTCACTAACAACCTCCTCATGGCAGCTGATTCTGGTATCAAGTGCAGCATTTGACATCATTTGTCACATCACACTCCTCAATAGACTAGTCTCCATTGGATTCATTCAAACTCCTCTGAATTGGTTTAAATCATACCTCACCTGCCGCACTCAGTTCATTCAGCTCAAAACTTTTATTTCTCAACCTTCCTCTGTCACCTCTGGTATGCCCCAAGGCTCTGTCCTGGGGCCCCTCTTATTTATCATCTATCTCCTTCCCCTTGGTAATATCTTCCGCAAATATAACATCCATTTCCATTGCTATGCAGACGACAGCCAGCTCTACCTTGCCACCAAACCCACCTCCAATCTTCCACCCTCTTACCTTACTGACTGAAATAAAATTGTTTCAATTCCAACCTACTAAAACTAAACAGTGATAAAACTGAGGTTCTCCTCCTTGACACAAAATTTATTCTTTCCAAAACCAACAGTTTTTATCTTAACATTGACAATTGCTCCGTTGCCCCCTCCGCACAGGTAAAGAGTCTTGGTGTTGTCCTGGACAGTACTCTCTCATGCCAATCACACAGAACCCCATACTAGAACCCCCACCTTTCACCGCATCACTCCTGTCCCCCAACAGCTCCACTGTCTCCTGGTCAAGTTCCGCATAAACTATAAAATCCTTCTGCTTTTTTTAAGGCCATTCACAATCTCTCCCCACCATATCTCTCTACTCTTCTCCAGGTTGTACGTCCATCACGCTCCCTCCGATCATCCTCCTCCATCCACCTGACAGTCCCCACCTCTCGCCTCACCACCATGGGGAGCAGAGCTTTCAGCCACTCTGCTCCCCAACTCTGGAACTCTTTACCACCAGATATAAGACACATTAACTCCCTTTCCCAATTCAAATCCACACTCAAAACTTACCTGTTTACACTTGCCTTTTACATCTGATCGTTTCTACATCTTCTTATTTTAACCTGTTTTAGTGTTGTGTATTGTGTATTATGTTTTTCATATTCAATGCTCATTTTGCACTTTTGTAAAGTGTCCTTGAGTGACAGAAAGGTGCCTATGAAATAAAATGTCTTATTATTATTATTATTATTATTATTATTATTATTATTATTATTATTAATTGACTAACTGACTGACTGACTAACTGACTGACTAATAGGGTTGGGCGGTATTGGTGTTTTTCATATCGTGGTATGAGCTTGAGAAAATACCGTGGTATGCGGTATTATCGGCGGCGGTGGCTGCTGATGAGTGCCCCCTTCATCACCAATGCGCAAAAAAACATGCCAGACATGCTAGTCTGGCCTAGCATCATTCAAATTTCGCACGCGTCCAATGACCTGATCCCAAATCAATTTGGTAAAGTTATTCTGTCTTATTTATAGAACTGGCCTCTCCGCCTGCTTCTCTGTGTGTGAGTCTGCGCGCACGCTGCGATAATAATTATTATAATATATTACAGTTTAATTTCAGTGTCTACGTAAAGCAAAAATAATCAATTGTATTTTATTTCATTAGATAACAGGGAAATGAAACGAAATAGTTTATTATATATTTATTTATCATAATCAATAACACAATAACACAATAAATAACATACACACACTGCACACTCTTTCTTTGAGCTCTTCTATAATTTGTTTCATTTCCCTGTTATCTAACGAACAGATAACAAGAGATGAGATAAGGATGAGAACTTTGGGCAGATCTGTTCCCCACGTCTATGTAAATCCATCAGTGTTGCCAAGTCCGTTTATTATAAGCGACTTTGGGCTTGTTTCTAAAGTCGCTTGCAAATCTCGTGAATCGCTCAGATTTAACGCAATCCGTAAAACTTTGGGGTTTGTTTTCAGCTGAAGTAATTTGTGAATGGTAAACGTAACTTGTGAAATGAAAAATAAAAATGAGAAGTGAAAGTGTAAGTATTACATTTACAACCATTACTTTTTGTTTACGATTTTACAGTTTCATTTACACATTTACATTTATGTTTACGATATTTAAAACTCACGTTTACAATACCTGTTTTACGTTTACGCTTAAGCTGCCTGTTTTGACGCCATACAGTTGTGCTCTCTCTGTATCTAGCAGACATTATATACTTAGATGCAGCATTGAGCGCTGACTCGTGTGTCAACGTCGCCACCATATTGGAGGTGGCAAAAGCGACCAAAATAACGTGAGAGATGCTGCACTCTGGTGCTGCGTTTTTCGAACCATTTTACAGTCAAAACGGGATCACATGGGATGAGCTTTCACAGGTAAGACTGACTAATTGTTTTTGATTGTATTTGGCCATTCTAACATTTTGAAAACAAAATTATTTTTTATTACTAAAAGTTTCCCAGTGTATATTAGTGCACATCTGAATGTGTGAATGAACGCACTAGCTTAAATAACTTTGTGGAAAGGTGCTTTATGAAGTTCAGTTCATTCACTTGTATTAGTTCACAGCGCAGCTTTGCCTCCTCCAATATGGCGGACACAGTTACGTCACATCAGCGGGCCAACCCATTCAATGCGGCATCTAAGTATATAATGTCTATGTAGCAGTCTACCTGCAAGATACGTCGTGTGGGCATGTGACGTTAGGGCAGTGAGCGCACGTCTGTGGATCATGTGACCGACTGAGGGTACATCTAAATGATTATTATTATTATTATTATTATAGACCACACAGACAGACGTTCACACATATACTGTACTTAAAAAAAACATTTTGACAAACGCACTTTGGGCAGAAATGGAGGGCCCTCCCCTCTGCACGTGCCTGGTCTGTAATGCACTGCCCTGCACCGTTAGGGGGTAAGGAAAATTAGGATTAAGTGGATAAAATAATGGATGAATATATTAGCTGAAATGTGAACTCTGTTGCTTGTAAATACTAGATTGAAAAACATGTTCATGTTTAGCTTTTAGAGAATGTCTAAAGGATAACACTTCTCATCCAATACCTGTAAAAACAAAGTGACTAAAAGATCCCATTAACTGTTTAGTATCTGCTGTAGTCTTATCCAGTGTTGAGACCAGATCCTGCCTGAAATATCCAGTCCTCCAAACACCCTTAATGACTCCTCCTATTTACAACACATAATCTGCCATTGTTTTACCTGTGAGGAGGTGCTTTCCCCCACTACCACACAGACACACACACACACACACACACACACACGAATACACCTACACAACCAACTAATATTTCCTCTTACGCCTTCTTCCCCTCAAGCAAAACTGGTTGTTTCCTCTTTACTGTGCACAATGAGAAAATCAATGAAAAACACTGAAAGCATGCAGACTATGCTAGCCTGTTCTAAAGCATGTTCTGTGGAAGCACCACTCACACCTGCTAGAGCTCTTTTGCACTCTATATTATCTGAGAGAGACAGGTGTCACTCTAGGGGAGCTCTACAGCAGTGGATCTCCAGAGATAAGCAGATCACCTGGAGGTCAACAAGTTAAAATGGATGCCACCCATTTTCCTTTAAAGAGCAAGTGTGCTCCTCTTCCAGGCCTGCTGAAGGTGTTCATGTGAAGGATCTGCTGATAAAGCCTGCACTGACACAGACAAGATGGACGACCACACCTACTAACACCTGCGATGGAAGATGAGGAGCAGATAAGAGCAGAGATATACTGCAGGCTGATCGCACACAGCCCATGGCATGCTGGGAGAACCGGAGCTCTTCTGCCAAAGCGATACAGCTGAACTCTGCCCACACAGGAATCCGAGACACAGATAACACACTAATTTATGGTGCAATAGGAAGAAAACTCAAGAAGTTGCAGTATTTTACTCTCTAATATGCACTGCCCAAGCGGCTCTAAAGAGGTAAATAGTTTTACAGATAAATACATAAAGTGGGTTAAAAAGGTTCCCTGTCAATGCTCACACACTTCCTCTCTGTGCTCACAGTGTCGTCCTCCGTGTTTGTCTACTGATTTCACCTTTTCTAGCTCACGATAAAGCAAAAACGTAAAACTTTACACTCTTTCCCTGTTAAACAGATGGTTCTCCAAGGGTTCTTTAGTAAAGAATTCTATATAGAACCATTAACACTTTAAGAACCCAAAGGGTGAAATGGTTCTTCAGATTGATGAAGAGTGTGCTGTAGATGGTTCTATACATAAACCTTTTGAAAATGGTTCTATATAGCACCAAAAAGAGTTTCTGTATTATTACAAGCTTGACATCGTAATGATAGCGGAACCCATTTGGGGACTATAGAGAACCATTTTCAAAAACACATTCCTCATCAATCTGAAGAACCCTTTTACCATGGAAAGAACCTTTTATCAAAAAGGGTTCACTGAATGTGCCTGGTTCTATATCGAGCCATTTCCTTTACTAAAGAACCCTTGGAGAACCTCTATTTAAAGAGTGTAGGGTACATGACGTGAACATAAGCTCAACTTGACCATAGACATAAACTTGTCATCTGTTATAAATGAGGTATAAATACATGTGTATGAATGCTTGTCTGTTGTCAGGATGGGTTTATGTAGTACAGTATTATGAATATCACTCTACAGTAAGATGTAAACAAAACCTTTTGCTCCAAATGTGGTTAACAGGTGCTGACATCACAACAACGTTAGTGAGGCATGTCATGAAATATTTGGTACACAGCCACAAAACATACTTATTTGTGTTAACAGTTTGAAATACTAAATGTACCCAAACATTTGATGGGTAGTGACACGTGTAAATTTACAACAGCAGTGTGCAGTAAAAAACTCTTCTTTCTTGCTGGTTATTTGCTTGGAATACTTGCTCTTCCAGATGGTTTGAACCAGAGGTGTCAAGTAACGAAGTACAAATACTTTGTTACTATACTCAAGTAGAAATGTTGGTTATTTATACTTTAGTAATTATTTTATATTTTATATTTTATTATGACTTTTTACTTCTACTTACTTACATTTTCATGCAATTATCGGTATTTTCTACTCCTTACATTTTAAACACAGCCTCGTTATTTCTACGTATTTCATTTCAGTTTGTCTTCATTAAAAAAAACATCCTGTCCAGATAAATTGCGCCATCCAGAAAGAGTAGATTTAAGGTTGATTCGGGGCCTTTCCCGCAGTGCAGCGCTATAAGGCAGCACGTGAAGTTTATAACTTGTGCCTGCGGAGCCAATAACCTCCATAAGCAACAGAAAGCGATGAAGTGTAGTCCTCAAACACGTTTATTCTGTCCTGTTTTTCACACAGGTCTGTTTGTATTGTTTTTACCAGGATAACAAACAAAGGAATAAATAAAAAATGTTGCTTAGCATAACTGGCTACGGTAACTGTTTCTCCTCGTGCTACCTTAAAACTACTGCCCTGATCTCCTCAGGGAAAAGTAATGGAGTACAGAGTAAGTTTGCAATCAGGGAAAGCAATCGATTGCGAGAAAAATAAAGAATTTACTCTAAATACTAAAATAATGCTCCTAAATAACCCAGAACATAAAACACAATATAGCAATATAATTGCTATTAAATATACATTTAGTGCAAAATGACTCTTACATTATTAAAATGTATTAATTTTCAAGGGGCACATATGCAGCTGAAACAGAAAGCCAGTACATCCCAAAAAATGTCAACATTACATTACATTACATTACATTACATTACATTACATTTAGCGGACACTTTTATCCAAAGCGACTTACAATAGTGGGAAAGTACAGATGCAAAAAAATAATACTAGACTTGTACTAGTATTTACTAGTATACTAGAATTAACATTTGGATATCGAATGCTGAGTGCATATCAGTACTCATGGGGAGTATTTGGGATCACTAGAGCAGGTGCTCTTTGAAGAGCTCGGTTTTTAGGAGTTTCTTGAACCCAGTGAGGGACACCTCTGCTCTAGTGGTGGTAGGCAGCTTGTTCCACCATCTGGGAACTACTGAGGAGAACAGTCTGGATTGCTTTGTGTGAATGTTAGGCAAAGCAAAGCGACGTTCAGTGGAGGAGCGCAGCGACCGGGCAGGGACATAAGCTTTTAAGAGCGAGTGTAGATAAGATTACCATTTTAATATAACATTATAGTCATTATGGCTTTTATGGGGGGTGGGGTAGTGCACTATATGCACAGACTAAGTTTTGGCATTAGTTTTTCTTACATTACTTTTACTTTTATACGTTAAGTAGTTTTAAAACTAGAACTTTTGTACTTTTACTTGAGTAAAAAGCTTCAGTTGATACTTCAGCTTCTATAAAAGTCTTTTTAAACACTAGTATCTGTACTTCTACCTGAGTCATGAATGTCAATACTTTTGACACCTTTGGTTTGAACAGAACAGGCTGAGTAACCGAGAGTGCAGAGCAAGGTATCTAGTCCCTAAAGAACGTAGACTCCTGAGTGGTCATTCAGATTAGTCAGTGGCCTGTACAGTTGTACTGGGAGTTGCATTTCATGTTTGCACTGTGTACCTGTAATAAGAGTTATTTCACCATAAAGGAGATAAAGGAGAAATGGAGTTTATTTCATTGTACCAACAAACTTTGGTAATTTAGCAGTCTTCACATTTGGAAATGCATTTTTGACAATGTTTAGGGCTTGTAACAAATAAATATCACACTTTTGCTGATGTATATCAGAACGTGAAAAGGGCCTATATTTCATAATTAAATGACATACAAGTGACTTATGATAATGTCTTTTACTGCTTGACATGGTTTTCTCCTTTTTAAATAAAGCTTTTCAGTTTCTTAAGTACCTTCAAGAGCATGTTTTAGTTAAATAAATAGAATGATCTCCATTTGAACATGCACAACTGATTTGTTCGGGAAACATATATATTTACACAAGGATAGAGCTCATACTGTCCATCTTTTACTCTCAAACTAGAACAGACTGGAGAACATACACACAGAACTCTCTCAAACTCTCTCTCTGTCTTTATCTATCTCTCTCTACCACACACACACACACACACACACACACACACACACACACACACACACACACATAGCAAATACATTTATGCTATACATTCCTCCTCGATCTACCAACTCTAAATCCACTTTCAAAGCTAAGCCTATTAAAGTGATATAAATGCAATGTTGAACGTAATGAAAAGAGAAATTATGAGTCCAAACATCACATTTAAACATCTCAACAACACAATATTTTTTCATCTATTTTCTAAAGATTTTCTTTTTCAATGTCATGTTCACAAAGAATATGGGCTCATGCATTGTGAGATTTGTGTCTTGATCTTCAGCCTTCCTTGGCAGAATGCTGGACTGAGGTTTGTGGCTTCAGTGGCTTTCAACTGTACATCAATACTCTTTTTTTTCCATAAGTGGATGTCGAAGAGTTGAGTGCTACTTCGGTGAAAGTCATGTACAAACAATCTACAGATACCTAGAAAAAGTCTGTCAGCTCCAGAAAACTGGCTGTCCTGAGCTGTGTTTTCCACTACTGAGTAACAAAGACCTCTTGTCTTCAAGTTCTATGCTTTTTATATTTTGGGCCCATCTTTTGGCCTTTTGTCCATGAGTTGCTTTCTTCTGAGTTGCTTTCTTTAGTTTCTTGGTTCTGAGGCATTTGCTGAAAGGAGCAGTGAGTTGCTGCGACTGGACGCACTCTTGAGTGTTTGTCCCAGTCTGTGTTGGTTTTCATGAGGCAAAATAAGAGCTTTGCATGGAGTAAAGCCGGTCAATGGGGTTTCCCACACGTGCCTGAAGGGAGCCCGCTTCAGAAGAAGCCATGAAACAGTCGCTGAGGCTGGTCAAAGAAGTGTCGCTGTCAATATCATGGAATATGGAGTCATTTCCTGCAGAAAGAAGAAGAAAAATACATTATAATTTTATAAATAAACAAGGTTCATGTAGCTGAGAATAGTCACTGCAGTATCAGTGACTGATGTTCAGTATATTCATGTGAATATGACCTGTCTTTGCCAACCCTTTCAGTCAATTCCTATCACTAATTGTCTCTCTAAGAACAGCGACAGCGTACATTCAGATGCCAATCAGACACGTTACTAAACTAAAGGGAGAATTCTGAGCTAATAGCGCATGTTTACTTCTGTGCTAATCTTCTGCTCAATCATGTTCCTTGTGGGCACAGTTAGGTTTAATACTCAGCCTCGTCTTTAATGACACCATTACACAAGACAGTGACAGGTTGATGGGCTATGGTTTTTTAATGAGCTGGCAATGCTGCCTGTTTCCTGTTGTTTCACCATAAACCTTGAGCTGGAGTGTGATGAAACTGGGGATTTGGGCCTTGCCATTAAAGGGAATGGTTGACAGGCCACCAGGGAACTCTTCATTGCCTATCTGTGACCAAACAATCTACACAAGCAATTCTTAAACGTAGAGTTAATATATCAATAATACTGAGAACATTGGCCAAAAGAGCAGGAAATGTTCTTTGATCTGATATTATTAGCTGAGGAATTCTTGTCCGTACGGACACAAATGGCAGCATAAAATATAGAAAGCTTACAGCTCTAGAAAAAAAATCAGCATTGCTTATTGATGTTTTGTGACTGGACCCATATACACTTTCCCAGGGTGATTAGACTGTCAGCCATCATGGTTAACCATTGTTGTGTTTATATGTTCCACCACAGATCATCTTCTGACTTTTCATATACTAGCCAATGAACACTGTCACAAAGCATAACAGAATATGCCATCAAACCTCATGCACAGGCGGAGCGAATACAGCGGAAGATTGTTGGTGTGGGAATTGGAGAAGAAGGGAACCGGGTGGAGAATGTACAACATATTGAATTCATTTACTGGGAAAACTTCAAAATAAACTGGTGGGCCTGCAAACGCATTTGTGTCATCCTCATGTGTGTGTTAGGGGGGGTGTCTTGGGGTCTGGTGATATAGTTGCGTTTTGCAAGACTTGGCGCTGTGGTTGAGTGTTGGGTTGTGAAGGAGGGTGGGAGTGCCCCCAGGGGTGCTGCTCACCATATGGGTTCATGTGGTCACCGGGCATCTGAGGAGGGGTGAGGCCTTGCTGGAAGGGGTCGGCCGTGTAGCCATTCTCCATGGCAACCATCTGCTGCTGGGCTGGGGCCAGTGGTGTGTAAGAGTTCATCATGCTCTCCATCCTATTGGACATCACCTCTGGAAGCAGACAGGAAAGAAAAAAAATGTTAGAACAAGCTGAGAATGACAAACATCAGCCAGTACTGAAATATTCCATTTACATTGTGAACTTTATACATTTTTGAAGTGTCATTTCCAGAGAAACGTCCAGATAGATAATACAAAACACCTCATGTATTGCATAGAAACGTGGGGTTTTTTGGATACAAAAATCATGTATAACGACAGTATCTGCCTTCAGAATCAAGATGAACTTGAATCACAGATCTAGAAACAAACAAGAAACATGCTTACGCTGGAGCAGGACAAGACCAACCCCATGGAGCAATTCTCCATGAGTAATGCTCAGAGCTGAGGGCTAGGAATGACTCTTGTGGCTTTCAGCCCACCATCTCAGTTCTCTACTTTAGAGTGGTGAGCTCTAGCAGGAACGTCTGAGATTCATTCAGAATGTTCCACGAGTTTCCAGTACATCTGTCTTTATTCTGATGCAAGACAATTTGGAAGGTCACCACATTAAAATGGTAGTATACATGTAAACATGTGTGCTTATTTGTGTAACTGGGCTGAGAATAGACAAAAACGTTAAGGCATTCCACACAACAGTGCAAATCCAATGGTGTGATGAGTATGACTTGAGAATGTGTTGAACATCATGACTTTTACTCAGTGAACAATAACCTGTGTCCAAATAAACTTTAGAAAGCTAACATTGATGGATACCATTTATGATAACATATTTGACCAAGGAATAACTGAGGATCTCTGGTGACACATTCCAACTCAACTCAATGATCAATGACATCAGAGCCTCTATTCCAGGCCGGCTGAGTATTCCCTAAAGGGGAGTCCGATTTCAGCAGACGTTCCGTGTGTTGGACCACCAGGTCAGCTCACCCACGCCTGACTGTCTCTGGTGAGCACCATTACCAGTTCATCTTCCTCCTAGTTTCTGAGAAAACATTTCTACTGGACGACGACAAGGGTTCATGACCAATAAGAGATCACTATCTACCTAAACGACATGAATTATCCAATCAGAGTGACGGAGAGGCTGCAGCAGATTGCAGGAGGCCACAAAATTGCTGACCTACATTCTATCTGTCAGACTCTGAAAAAGTGAAACTATGAACTTGTGCTGATGTGATGACTCTACAATTCTGGTGCTCGACAGCAATCCAGTGCTTTTTTTCTCCACAACTTACTTTCTTCCTTTTTTCATGAAAAAGCCTCATAACTGGATGCACCATGAGGATAGTCTAACATTGGTCTATAAAATAAAAGTATTATTACTCTTGGTTTATAGCTGAAGATGATTCAATGATCTCAGGATTATGACTTTCCAGCGGGGAAGGTACAAGAGGTTGTGCTCAGCAGTAAAATGTCAATATAAGCTTTGGGATTTCCCCAAAGTAAAGAGTGAAAGAGCTGCTCTCATGTAGTACAACAGAAATGCATGCTTCATATCTTATCTCTTTAGGGATATTAAATCTAAATGTACTTTTGCTGATACTGTTAATCATGTTTTGCTTTAAAGTAAAACAAGGTTACTAACATGACAGGTACGGTTAGATTTATTCTTTCAAAGCTGTACTGGAAGCTATGCTAGTGTGATATCTCAATATTACAAAATTAGCATTACATTCAGCACTACACTCCACTCTAAGTATTGCTAAGATGCCAAAATGTCCAGAGATATTAAGTACCCGTCTTACCATAGATGTAATCACAAAGACAATAATAAATGAAGCAAAAGAGTGATTCTTAATCAGCATAACAATCATTATTTCTACAGGCATTAAGGCTCTGAGTTATAGAGCAACCATTTGTCTTCCTCTAAAGAGCCGGGAATAAGACTTTTCAACCCCCCGTCCCTTCAGTTTCCATTGGGTCTGACCATAAGTCAACCAACAAGGGTGCTTAATTGGGTCTTTTCACCAAAATATGAACATTTAATTGATCATGTTTACAACAGAAAATGAACAGTACAGTATAATCACAAAGCTTAAAACAAAGCGAATGAGTGAAGGGGGACCTTTGACCTGAAAAGGGTCAGTATGACAAAGTGAAGACAGTGAGATGTGTAACAGATCTCTCAACTACTGGAGCAGTCAGTGTGCAGGTCAGCGATAGAGAATAGGTCGTCTCTATGCTTGGCTGCATGGCAACATGAGATGCCGGCTTGTCAAAAAGGGGATGCGAGGTTGCTTCCAGCAGGGAGAGGAGGAGGTGGGTGGACGGGTCAAGGTAGAGGCAGCTTCGACATGCTTGTGTTGTAAATGAATTCCTCCACCTCCACACACACTCCTGCACACTCCAAACCGCTGGCAAATTTCTCCAGTGTTTGATCAACAGTTGACAGAGGTTAGCATCTGCATGTGATGGGTGGACACGGCGGATCCAGTGTTGAGCAGTGCAGAAGGGAAAGTCTAAAACCAAATCATAGACACTGGGGGGCAACTCCGATTGACTGACGGACCTCCATTACACTTTTTAAAATGAAGGTTCCTGGATGTGCAGAACTGGATTTACAGACAAACTTACAAATGACCTTTCAAAGAACCATTCACTCAAAGGTTCTTCAGAGAGCTAAAGTGATTGTTCTACAGTACCCCCCGCAAAGCCCTTTGGACTAAGATATTAGAAAGCTGTCAACTGTCAAACTGAGTAGATGGCACACCAATTAAGGCCAGATATTTGAAGTGTCACAAATTTGCGATTCTACACCCATGTCAGACGACCTTTTCTTGGGCAGGCAAGGTTATTTGAGGTTTGTATCAAGACACTGACCTTGGCCTAGCCTTTGGGAGTTCTGTTGCTCCTGCTGCTGCTGCTGTCTTCGCGCCAACTTCTTCATCTGAAAAAACACAGATCAAGTCATGATCAGAAAACTTTGCGACATCGTGAACCAACTCTTTTGTAATTGAAAAAAAGTGATGCTCCTTGTTGTTCACCTCTGTGTGAACTACATAGCTGTCTATCTGACCGCATTATATTATCCCAGGGCTTTTGAAGATAGCATCAGAGCTTGGAGGTGGGTTTCAGACACTAACGTAAGAGTGGGATGGATGTGAGTGCATCGCTCTTTCCTCGCGGGGAGTTTTCCGTGGAATGCGGCGAGAGGTTAAGCCAGAGGCAGATAGTGGCTGAGATTTGCTGTTTCTATCCCCGCTAGCGCTCTCTCCTTTTTGGCAGAGTGTGTGGAGGGCTTTGCCGTTAACGCCGCAGTTGGAGGATTACTCACAGATTTCTATGTTATCTCCTCTCTGACTGTACATCACCGGGTTCATGTGGGTAATACTGGGTGATGGATAGGTAGAGTGAACAGGGTGAGGGCTCACCTTAGCTCTCTGGTTCTGGAACCACACTTGAACCACACGTACACTCAGCCCTGTCTCAGCAGCCAAAGTCTCTCTCACCTGGATATGTAGACATGAGACATATTTTAACCCTTAACATTGGACTTTCTCACTGAACCGAGCAGAGAAATTCTCATTTTAAACAAAAGAAACATTATCAGTACACAGAACAAACAGCAGCGTTTGTGATGTCATTTATCTGCTTTGAAACGAAAAAGTCAGAAAAACAAACTGCAAATATACTTCAATGTGAAATTAAAAATACAATGACGTATATTATCATGTAAATAAAAGTATGGTAGTAAATAGAAACACTATAAATGATCAACATGACGGTGTTATTGCTGGATTTCTGATCTGAGTATGAAGTTACACTGTGAAGTGAGAAGCTGTCCTGTATATTTGTAGTGGCTGATGCTAAACTGCTCACCTTCCGGCAGGGCTTGGAGGACACCTCGAACGAGGCCTTGAAGGCACGTCTCTGCTGCGTGGTGAGGATGGTGCGGGGACGCTTGGGTCTCCTCGGGTCCTTTCCATCGTCTCCCTTGCCTGGGCCTCCAGAGCATTTCTCCGGCTTGATATCCAGCTCCTCATCCTCGCTCTTCTCTGGGGAGAGATCCGTCATTCACAAGAGTCAGCACATTTTCTGAACTCTGCAACTTTTCAGACAGCCTATTGATGAATAGATGTTTTTGTTCTTTTCAATTTTGGGCGATTCAGACACAGTGCATCCATAATGAAAAGAGACACATGTGGTTTTAATACTTTTGTTATCAATTTATTACTGAAAGAATAGGCCACATCCATTACAAGACTGTAGACCTGATTTGCAAAGCACTATGAAGTATGCACATCTGTCACCGGACTGGACATTGTGTCATTTATAATTAATAGCACACGGCTTTGGCCGTTTGTGCACTGAATAAATCTTTGATAAGAATCCTACACATAATGGATGCTATATCGTAAGGAGAATACAAACATGGGACTTATACACATATGGGAAAGTAAGTCTAGATATGTGGGGAAAGCAGTGCAATAGATATGAAAACCACAACATTTATAGGTGACTAGCTGGAACCCACGACCATGTACGTTAAAGACTTGTAAAAACAAAAATGGAGGCAGAAGCAAAAGGCCAGGATGTCACTATGGACCGAGAACAAGAAATATGTAAGAAAATTACTCTTCAGTCTGCTCGGGATCGACTTTCAACTTTTTGACCTAACTTCACCAGGTGATAAAATCTTTCCCGCAGTAGGAGACCAGATATCCAATAACCCTGTTCACATTATGACTTTTTAAACCAAAATTCTTAAGACGTTCTTTCATCATACGAACTAATCACAGCATCTCAATTAGACTATGATAATATGTGCGATCCTCGGGCGGTCAATCAAACCCTTCCTGTGTCATGGTAATCTCTCTCAGTAGGTCGTACTAATGTGCCATCTAAACGAAATGGCTCCTGGCTCTCCTACTGTAATTATAATAGCCAAGCGGGGGATTGGCTTTATTGTTCAGTGGATGGAGGTTTCATCTAATAAGCCAAATCAGCTTATGTTTGATAGAATAATAATCGTAATTAGAAAACGGGCCAAACTCCATGACATGGCACAGTTCAAAAGTTAAAAACCCGAGTAATGGCTTCGATCCCCGAGCGACACTTTCCTGAGATGAAGGTCTGCTGCAATTTGGTGCAAGAGGCCTCTGCAGCATCAGCAGGCGAGTGTCAATTAGGCTAGCAAACGCTTTGGCCCTTTAAAAGGATCGCTGGGAGATGCAAATGTGTTCTGTCCTCACTCACACCTGCTTTATCTCTGCCGTGTGCAGTGCTGTAACACACCTGACTTTCTCACTGCTTTATGACATTGTCTTTTTTGCGCTGCTCTATTTGCACATCATTGCTTTGGGACCAGTTCACAAGCAGAACCCTCTCTCTCCAGCCCTCACTCAGCCTGAACAAAGCGTGGAAGTGTCCCAAAAAAGTCAATGCAGGCATTCTGATGCATTTGACAAATTTCTTGCTATTCAAGTGTGTTTGCTCAAATGAGAGCCATATGGAGAGGGTGAGAGAGCGAGGCAAGGCAAGATGCCTCATTACAGTGAGGCAAGGCGGTGGGGGGAGAGGCAGAGGGCTGATAAGAAGCATAGGTCTGCCGCTGAATAGGCCCCAAATCCCTTCTGTCACTCACAGGGATCCGCTGCTCTAATTCTTTCCAGCAGCCCCGACCGCCCACACCACACCACACCATCAATATGCTGTGACTTCTCTCAGTCACGGCTGTGCTTCCACTCTGTAAGTATGGATGCCAGACTATTGTTTTCTGAGCATTTATGATATTCATGCTACTTTAAGTACAACGATCAGTCAATTTTTGTCTGTGACATCAATTATATAAAAACATTACTATAAAAAAAAAGACAAAAGCACTCAGTGATGCTCTCTAACAAGCAAAGATTTGAGGAAGTGTAGGGCTGATATAGTTTGAATGCTGATATAGTTCATTACACCATAAAAGAAAAAAAAAGACTGTAGAAGACATTAGTTTTGATTGTGAGAGAACACTGAATGACATAATGGTTCAATCAGCCAATTAATATAATACCTGATATGGTAATTGATTGTGAGAAGAAACCACATGGACATTTAACTCAATTAACCAATTAAACAATTATACAGCACAATGCAAACTATTAAAGGAAAACTGTTAAAAACACAACTTTAGATGAATCGACTGTGAGAGGGAATAGAATTGATGAACTGATTAAAGCTCGTAGCCCTGCTGCTTTCCTTCTCTCTCTGAGTGAGGAGATGTTTACACCCGTCCCTTCAGCTTTGTAGGTTTACCTGACTCCGAGTCATCTGGGCTGACAGAACCGAGCAGGTCCTTCTCCTTCTCATAGTCATTCTTACACAGCAGTTGGCCGTCCTTCAGCACAAATTCGTCACCTTTGCGCAGCTGCCGGTCACACACACAGCAGCAGAAGCAGTTGAGGTGGTACACACACTCCAGTGCTCGCATCACAAACTCAGTGGGTGCAATTTTTTCCAGACATCCACTGCATTTGGTGGCAAATAACCTGAGAAGAGATGAAAACGGTGATAAGAGCTTTGTGGTCAGTAACACTGTGGTGCTTTTACATTATCTCTCACACGTAACTTACACATTTGTTTCACAGTAGGTCCAGAAAAACCCCTGTTAGTCTTAAGATTCATGAATACATCATTCATTTAGCAATATAAAACATTACAGAAGCCTGTGTGAAGGAATGTCTCTATGTGTGGTTGTCCATCATGGTGCTGTGATTAAGGGGGCAGGGGGTGTGTGGCTAAGCCCCTGGGTGATCTCCTTTGACAGCGGCTCATCTGTTAAAGCACCCTGGATAACCCCTCAACGCCTCAGCAGAGCCCAATCAGAGGAAATGCACGATCGCCGCCCAGCCCAAACGCACCAGCAAACCTCAATCAGCACCAAGGGTCTGCAGCCCTCACTGGCTTTACCACATTCGGTGCAGTGATTAGATAGGCCTCACCGCCACTGGGACAATGTGGCTGAAAGGGGAAGTCATTTCTTAGAGGATTGTAGCGTGTGAGCAGCTACTGCATGAGGCTGAAGTGATATGTGCTGCGTATCAGTATCTGATTCATTAGCATGTCTCAAAAAGAGGGGAAGAATAATAACCAGAATATTAGCAGACTGCTTTCATACCTTTTCATATGTTTTGAGTAAAGCCAAATTAAATACACTCAAATTAAACACTCAGCCCAGATCAGTGTATTGTTATTATTATTGTTATCATTATAACTGCTCGTTAATTATTTTGTTATGTACAGAAATATGAATACATTATTATTAGCATATCATTTTTGATTCTTTGATGATGTGAGTATCACAAGACTGCAGTCAGCGACTGACTAACAGGCTTAATATCACAAGTTTATCTCAAAGCCCCGGAGTGACGTCACCTCTATGACCACTCTACCAAAACTCTGTCCTATTGCTAGGTAACAGTATCTCTCTCTGCTGTGACCCACGGCGTCAGATCAGAAAGCGCACCACAAAGCGGGCGTGCTCACATTAGCAGAAACTTAGCCACCTCCCATAGTCTTCATTTCCTCCAAACGGGCTGAGGATAACATCTTTTTGTTTCGTTCATAGTTGAGATATGGCCCATCTCTCTGCTCGGTCTGCAGACGTGCAGCCGAAGCCCCCTGCTAAAGAAAGCAGGCAGGCTGAGAGAGCCAGTCTGATACTGTCCAACCCATCAGAGCTGATTTATTAGCAGTGGCTCTTTTGTTTGCTTGGGTCGGTGGGACAGCTGCTCTATTGCTTGTCTATATCTACACTCTGCATTGATGCTATTGTGTGCTATGAGAGAGACAGAGAGAGAGAGGGAGAGAGAGAGGGAGAATGCCTATCACTATCATCTGCTGAAGCTGGACAGGGTTGGCCGACAGTGATGAATATAGGTAAATATGAGGCCACAGGGCAGCAGTGGCACCCTTTGTAATGGTAATGCTTTTGTAAAACGCTGATCGGGATATTGATATAACACTGGGACGCACTGGGTTCACTGGGCAGCTGTATTGATGTTTGGAAAAGGATAGCTGGTGTATTTTCATTCGACAGTCTTGTATTAGTCATATTTGTCTTTGCCTTGTCATTAGAGGTAATTAAACATGTGCAGTCTATCTTTTCAAGGTTAAATAAACCTTGTCGGTATCCACCGCAGCAACTTTATAATAAATGTGCTAAATATTCCCTTTTCCCATGAAAACTTTCAATAATTCCAATGTTTCTCAAACGCTCTGCAAAGCAAAGCTCTCTGACTCCAGGTCTTTGGCTGCACTTACAGCTTATCAAGACAACAACAATATGAATATTGGCATTCTTAGGCTTTATGAAAGCCGATAATCTCTAATTTATTACAAAACATTAAGAAGCTTAGGAGATTATTGTTTGACAATGGAAAATGTTAATCCCTTAAGAGAAAATCAAAAACTTTGGCATGTCAACAATTCAGATTGGTTCACAAAATATGAGACTACCTGGCTATGAACAGTGTGTGTCTGTGAATGTGTGTGAGAGGGAAAGACAAAGAGATAAACCCCAACACTGCAGCTGAACAGTGCGTCTGGACTGATGTGCTTCAGCTATTTCAGGGGTTTCTCCCTGTTGTCCCACTAGTTTTGATCAAGTCATTCCATTTTTGGTGATATTTTACTTCTAGTCATATTTGGAGCAAACACAGATAAAAACTGCCAAAATAATTGATTACTGATTACCAAAAAAATGTCGGAACATCACATAAAGCATGTGAGAAATATTAAAAATGGGGTGGTCACAACAAAGATGATTGAATGATTTTTGCACCCCTACAGACACGTCTCGCTGCATCATACTTGGACTCTTGTCTGTCACAGAATGTGTCCAAAATGTCCGTCCCTCCTTTTGATTTCACATTCATAACTTGAGCTGGCTCGATTAGCCTAGTATACGTTGGGCTTGTCAGACTCTGAGATGATAAATCTGTCAGGATCCAGTCCACAGGTCCAAATCAAATGTTTATTCAATGATGAGAATCATCGCATGAGAGATCAAGCTTGAGAAAGCATGGGACGAACAGGAAATGACCCTTTTGAGCTGTTGTGACACTTCCTGGATTCGCTTGCTCACCTCTCTGCTCTTTGCTCTCAGGATCCTTCTCATCCAAATGAAAACATTCTTTTTCATCCCTTTCTTTGCTGCTTCTCTTCCTTTCTTCTCATCCTGCTCTAATCTTGTAAGCCATTATTTTTCTATTTCCCCTCTCTGTCACCTTGCATTATTTTTGCTGCTGTAATTCCCATTCGTTCCTTCAGGAATCTTCCTGTCCCGGCTTTGTCCTGGAACCTAATCCGGACTTTTTTGGCTGTTGTCGCCCCCACTGCCACCCCCCGCTCAATGTTCACAGTGGGATTTCAGATGGAATAGCCACGCATGCCGCCCCTGCTATAGCAACCACACCCCGGCAGGAAGGCGACGGCTAACTTTTCGGATGGGCAGAGAAAGCCTTTCACAAGGCTGGCAGCAGAAGTAAATCCTTCTTGGAGGAACAAGGGGAATTAGCAGGGAGCAGTGAAGTAGGGATTTAACCCTACCCCTTTTTTTCCCTTTTGAAAGGCACAGTCACTTCAACTCCCACTGCTAGCCACAATCAAACAGGGTGGAGGCAGGGGGCCACTGAGAGAGAGAGAGAGAGCGAGATAGTGAGACAGAAAAGGAAAAGAGAGAGAGAGTGGGTGGGGGAGAGAGACCAGCCCAGTGAATGACACAAGCACTGGATTGTGGAGGAGCCCCTAATCCCACTTTAATACCTTTCCAAGTTCAGCGCCGAAAGAATGCTCTTTAAAACAACACCACAGTGTGAGCAGGCGAAGGCCAACCGGGGGGAGTCGCCACACTCAATCCCCCGTAACATTACCTGATTAACAGCCCGGGGCCCGGACTAGTGATAGAGCACAACCACGCAAGGCAAAACCGGACCTCCTGTTAGCATCACTACTATGAGCGTAGCTGTAACACAAACGTCGTAAACAATGACATAAACAACGTTAGTGTCGTCTCCAGTGCTGCGCCGTGGTCTGGAGAGGATTTCTGTCCTGTGGTTTGAGATGAAAGCCAGAAGGGAGAGAAGAAAGGGAGAACTCCAGTAGAGCTGCTGCTCTGTGGGGCCGGACACCGGTCCACATCTGGGCCTTTTTAAGCTACCCTTCTCTACAAACTCAATAAGGGCCCACGCTGCTACCGAACACACAACATAAGATCAAATTCAAGTGAAGACTTGGAGCTTCTCACCTCAGGATGCTTCTAGTCTGTTTGATGTTAAGGTATAGAAAGAACCTGATTGTATATTCTCTCCTTTTGTTCTTATATTCTATAGAAAATCTGCACCTATGTTTTGAACTGAATGATCAACGAAAGCCAAATTTGATGCAGTTACTGTTTAATATGTGCTAAAAAGCGTCTCTTCAGGTATTTTTGTAAATAAATGAAAAGTAAAAGTTCTGTTAAAGCCAACAAAAGACACCTCAGTTAAACCACACACTGAAAAGTGAGGAAAAGCTAATGGATGGATGGCAACAAGAAAACGTGGGGAGGAAAATGGACCAAGGCACTGCGTTCATTTGTACGTTCACCTCTAACACCTGAGCGCACAGATTAGCAGATAAGACTCTTGCATTTGGATCAACACATGCGATTCAGGCAGCACAGCACCAATATTGATTCAGGTCCTCCTAGACCTGGACCCCATGAGTAGAATCAGAGATAATCCCCAAAGATAACTCCGGGAAAGCTCCCCGGGAGATCATTATCTGCTTCCAGTCACTCAGCCACACACACAATCGCTCGTCAACTGGAGGCGCTTGCGCTCACCCACACCGGGACTTACATGTTTTTTTCCCAAGAGGAATGTCCTCTTGTGGAATCTGTGAGCAACAAGTGTTCTGTATCTCTGAGTAAATAACTAATTTACTGCCTTCATAGATCAGTGAAACTGAAATGGGAGGCAAATTGGAAAAAAAACCCCAGAAAAAAGATAACGTTAACATTTCGAAACAGCGATGCATCAGCACAGCAAAGGCATCTGTGTGTTCTCCTTTTCCAGTGTGGGATGAATATTGTCTGGGGCAGACAGAACATTTGACAAGGCTTCATTGGATGAAGATATTTCTGGAAGAAGAAATCAGCAGCCTGGGATGTCAAAGGCTAAGCTTGCTGCAGCTGCGAGCGCTCCATCCCGCCAAAGCCTGAGACCTCACCTTCCAGCTCCTCTCCCGCTTTTTTCTCTCTGAACCGCAAAAGCTGCCCGGCTCAGAGGAGTATGCGCCTCTTCCCTTTGAACAGATTATGAGCAACTTAAAGTGTGACAACATCTTAAAGCTTTCACCACATGTTGCCAATGATTTCCCCACCACGAAAGGCCTTCCTCTCAATGCCTCTGCCTCGGCGATAAGGATCACAGGCCCAGGGGAGATAAAAGACGAGCCTGGAGGAGGGAGAGAGGTGTGGGGGAGTCCAGGCCTGCATAATGATCGTACATTTAGCAAACACATGCTCTTCGCCCCACCTATTCTCTCCTCTTGTTTTCTGCTGAAGACACATAAGAGGAAGTGTGTGTGTGTGGGGGGGGGCATAACAATTTAGAGCAGAATACCACATCTTCATCAAAGAGAGTGAGAGAGAACAAGTCAGAGAAGGATAAGGATTACCCAGGAGAACAGCTGTAAACCATCACTTTGAAGACAGTCCCTCTGGCTTCTCCAGCCAAGCCCCCCACCCTCCAGCTCAGGCGTTCGGAGCATGTCAATCATAAAGACACGAGCGATAAGGTGTCTGGGGGGCCTGGTCCAGGGGAAATCACTGGACGCTGCTAGGGGAACCAACCAAGCTACCGGTCAGGCCAGGACTGTTGATTTACAGGCTACATGGCTTCCGTGACCTTTCTGTCCCGGCTCAGCAGCAACACGGAGTCCCAGCCAGTCCGTCTCTTGGATACCAACCCATACACAGGAGCTGCAGGGTGGGCAGTCTAAGCAGGGAGACGGTCCCACAGACAGAGAGGGAGCAGACTTAGGGCAGATTCGTAGCTTCGGCATGGATCTGGGAACCATGTGAGATGGCAAAGCTGCTTGGAAAGACAGTCTTATAGGAAAGCCTTCAGGGAAAAGGATGAGGGAGCTTTTCAAAATTAAGATTCTCATACTTTCATTCTCATATGTATTTCAGAACATTCGAGAGCCATATGAACTGATCCTGTCTAATGCAGTCCACCTTTTCTTTAAGTCACATGCTTTTTTTAAAAAGAAAGTGTGACGACACTGCTTATATATAGTGTGTGTGTGTGTATAATACTGAGTCCTGTTAACTGCTAAAATTCACATGTACATTACATTCATTTATTCATTCTTCTTATTCCTAATGAGGGTCGCGGTCAGTCCCCTACCCCCTCACTGGGCACAGGGCAGTACACTATTCAGCTAAGCCCAGTCCATTGCTGGGTGAACACAAATGCACACACATACACATACAAACACACACATATGGACAATGTAGAGTATCCAATTCACCTGACCTCCATGTTTTTGGACTGTGGGAGGAAACCGGAGACCCCGGAGGAAACCCACGCAGACATGGGGAGAACATAGAAACTCTGCTCAGATGTGGACTCGAACCCGAGACCTCAGCGCTGAGAGGCGAACGTGCCAACCACTAAGCCACCGTGCCGCCCCACTTACATTACATTTACTTTGTAATTCTGGGACTGTGTGCCTGTTATTTTACCCAAAGTATCACT
>BRDA01002344.1:35731-54148 GCA_036984385.1 Crenuchus spilurus
CGAGGCACCTAGAACCTGCAGGTGTGTGGCACGTGAGAGAGAAAGAGAGAGAGAGAGAGAGAGAGAGAGAGAGAGAGAGAGAGGGAGAGAGGGAGAGAGTACAGTCCTAAATGTGCTGTGTCTAGTTTAGTTAAAGACTGCGGCTAACTGGGCGGAAGGTAAGAACAGCAGCATGCATGTGCACAATTACAACCTTTCAGAAAGCTTCAGTAACCCTCACTGTTATATGTGTTTATATTAAAACGTACTAATAGATCACGTGACCGGGACTTTATTAATGATGGCGGAATAAAACTGAGCTGAACCTGATTTAGTTGAAATGTAAGAAAGTGACTAAATAATTACTAACCTAACACAAATCTACAGGTAAATATTAACACTTTGATTTATTTATAGTTATATGTTCAGTATCTGACATTGAATACAACATAACAACAACAACAACAATAATAATAATAATAATAATAATAATAATAATAATAATAATTATTATTATTATTATTAGTAGTAGTAGTAGTAGTAAAAATAAAGAAATATTAAATAGTGACGTAAACTAAATCAGCAGCTAAACGAATTAATGAACGAATTATATAAGAAATATATGAATGCAATTATTAAGGCGAAAATTAAAAACACATATATCAGTCAGGATAAAGCTGAAGTGCGCGTGTCCTGTTAACAGTAGGTACTAAAGACTGATTTCTTCTTACAGTCCTACAGAAGAGAATCAATTCATCTGTTCATTTTAATCCATTCTTTGTTGCTGGATATATAAAGAGATACAGTGATTAAAAAGACGCAACACACACACGCACAAACTCACGCGCGCGCACACACACACGCACACACACAAGTACGCACACACACAGTACAAAATACAGAAACAGACAATACAGACTGCACATGATTATATATAAACGGACTATAGCCACTTAATGTAATAATACTACTTATGACGATTACGATTATGACATATTTTATTATTATTATTATTATTATTATTATTATTATTATTATTATTATTATTATTATTATTATTATTATTATTATCTGTGTAATCAACTTTATTATACAATAGGTATTTTCACCCTGAACAGATCCTCATCACTGTTAACTTTTCCACTGAGCCTTCACACAAAACTCAATAAATAAACTCTATAAAGCGATTTGACAGACTATTATAATCAGTATATCAGAACACACACACACACACACAAACACACACACACACACACACACACACACACACACACACACACACACACACACACACACACACACACACACACACAAACACACACACACAGAGCCTCTTATCAGTGTTTATAAGATACTTTTACTTCCTCTTATCAGTGTCTAAGAGATGTAACTTCCTCTTATCAGTGTCTATAAGAGACTTTTACTTCCTCTTATCAGTGTCTATAAGATATTAACTTCCTCTTATCAGTGTCTATAAGAGACTTTTACTTCCTCTTATCAGTGTCTATAAGACTTTTACTTCCTCTTATCAGTGTTTATAAGATATGAACTTCCTCTTATCAGTGTAGAGACTTTTACTTCCTCTTATCAGTGTCTATAAGAGACTTTTAATTCCTCTTATCAGTGTCTATAAGAGACTTTTACTTCCTCTTATCAGTGTTTATAAGATATGAACTTCCTCTAATCAGTGTCTATAAGAGATTTTACTTCCTCTTATCAGTGTTTATAAGATATGAACTTCCTCTTATCAATGTCTATAAGAGACTATAACTTCCTCTTATCAGTGTCTATAAGAGACTTTAACTTCCTCTTATCAGTGTCTATAAGAGATGTAATGCCCTCTTAGCAGTGTCTATAAGAGACTTTAACTTCCTCTTATCAGTGTCTATAAGAGATGTAACTTTCTTTTAGCAGTGTCTATAAGATTTTTACTTCCTCTTATCAGTGTCTATAACAGACTTTAACTTCCTCTTATCAGTGTCAATAAGAGATTAACTTCCTCTTATCAGTGTCTATGAGACTTTAACTTCCTTTCAGTGTCTATAAGAGACTTTTACTTCCTCTTATCAGTGTCAATAAGAGACTTATTTCACTTTATCAGTGTCTATAAGTGTAAGCTTCCTCTTATCAGTGTCTATAAGAGATTCTTCCTCTTATCACTATCTATAAGAGATATTAACTTCCTCTGATCACTGTCTGTAAGATATTTAACTTAAATGGTCAAACAGTCCAGTGCAGTGTTTATATTAGATGTTGTTTTCAGTACTGAAAGTTATGGAACAGCTGTACATTTTTAATTATCACAGTAAAGTTCACCTGCACACAAATCATTATTATTTTTATTTATTACTTATGTTTTGTGTCTATATTCACAACGACCGTCCAAATAATATAATCAGCCTGATTGTAAAGAGGAACAGTTAAACCTATTTAAAGTCTGAATATCGCTGCATTTTTCTCGCAATTTGTGTAAACAGACAGGTTAAGACTTAAACGCGCTGAACAAATCCTGCAGAAGAAAGTAAAGCCACAGTAATGGCGCTGGCTCACACAGACATACAGTAAAGTGCACTTTGATGTCTGAATCCGCTTTGATCTTTTAATGAGTGTTTCTGAAAGTCCGCTTTCTTCCAGCCATTTCTTTCAAACGACATAAAGAGGTCTTGTAGTCTGTTAATCTCTCTCTATCTCTCTCTCTCAACACACACACACACACACACACACACACACACACACACACACACACACACACACACACACACACACACACATTGTGAGTTCTGGAAACAGTAAAAGCTAATTGATCGTGTTGTACTTCATTAGTCAGGAATATGAAATGACTTCTACTTTGAATTAGACACAAGTACTAATGCAGACAATGGATTCAGCACAGACTCGTTCATATTCAGTTGGTTGTAAATGCCGCCCTCTTGTGGTTAATTTACATTTTGCACAACATATTTTTTTAAATTCCGAACACATTTTAATTTTTTGGACGATTTAATCGTTTAGGATATGCTTTTAACTGTGCTGTAAAATAATCGTATTTTCTTCAAATAAATAGACAAAACATATATCAGATATCACGAGATCTCTATGCAAAACCTGTATCACACAGTGAAATTTGCAGACATCATAAGACCAAAACAACGCTTTTATAATCATATCACGTAATAAGTTAACAGTGATGTAGCTTAACACTTCAGACACCTGATTGCTATTCCACTGCTAGTCTGCTCTGATCCTGTAATCACTGTTGTATTGAGCTATAGTGCTGTAGTAGTAGTGCTAGTCTAAGTAATTATGTGTGTTGTATACTGAAACACATTTATGTGGCATATAGAGTACTATTATTGGAGTATTTCACGGCGCAATAATGTCAATTCCAAGATTTTTACATGACATTATGTCATTTCCGGATTTAAAATTTTCCGGATTTAAAAAGCTCCTGATTAGACTCAAACTCAAGCATAATTCGACAATGATTTGGTCTTTTTAATCAGTTTGCTCACTGAGATGTGTGAGAACAGACGCTGGATTTCAGAGGGCAAAAGAAAGTTCTATAATAATAATAATAATAATAATAATAATAAAAAAAAAAATAATAATAAAAATAATAATTAATAATAATAATAATAATAATAATAATAATAATAATTATTATTATTATTTATTATTATTATTATTATTATTGTGGTGGAGAGGACAGTGAGATGTTTGTGGCTGTTTTCACGTCTTTCTGCGTCACATTTTCCATCCACACGGAGTTCAACTACAGACATTTGTTCCATTTGTAACACTGTTATTTAGCAACTTTTCCAACTAAGGCAGCTTTATAGAGGTGTGTTTAAAAGTCCGATGTTCATGTAAACAGTCCAAATAAAGCGGCACTGACGATAATAATAATTCACTATTAAATGCGAAATTTGCTTCCTCGGTCTTCTGGTAAATATTTGGAGCTTACAGAAAACCATCCCAAACATTCATGAACAAAATTCATTTTAATAATAAAATCTCTGGAGGGATATTTTGCTTATTTCTGAGTGTGTATATGACGTCTATGAGCGGATATGACCGCATTGTTTTTAATCGGCTTGTTTAACACAGTCATGAACACACGTCTGCAATGAGACACGAATTTACATTCTTTCCAAAATGTTTTTTTTTTACACAACTCAGCACTCAACGTCCTTCTCTTAAAACCCACTCCTTTAGATTTTTACATGTTCGGAAATTTGTTAGAAATGCATTTACAGGCTTCCCCAATATTCCCTCAAAATCACTTTTAGATAATATTTTAGAAATCAATACTGACTCTATAGAGGTAATATTTCTATATGATATAACCTCATACTTTCTTTAATCACCACCAGGCTAATGGAAAGAGGATTTGCAGCTCACTATTGAGCAGCAGGGACAGTGTTATTCGTCATCCACTTCTTCAGTCTGGACTGGACAGGATCTCATGCAGTTAAAATAGGTCCATCGAGTGTACTGGACAAAGGTTAATCTAGATCAACTTAACCCAAATCTTTATGTTCTCTGTGGTCGTTGCTCCCAGGTCTCAGCTCTCTCTCAGGTTTTGGTTTTGCCCAACTTTGAAATCTTTTGGCAGTGGGAGTTTGACTTCCTTTTCTTTCATTCTAAATTGTAAAATTGAACCTTGTCCCTGATGACCTTATTTGGTCTAACTCACCAAAATTCTTTTCCAGCTGTATATTCTGATGCTGTTGCATTTTGCACCTAGACGTCTTATTGTACTTCAGTGGAAAACGTCCACACCACCTTCGTTTGATCTCAGACTTAAAGATGTTTCTTTATTCTTGTATCTTTGAAAAAATGAGACACACATTTAAAGGCAACACACTTTCTTCCTAGAAACTCAGCAGTCTGATCCCTAAAATCACCATAATAAATTGACGGGGTGGAAGTGGGTGGGCAAGCATAGTTGATAGGGGGCAACTGTTAGCCTTCCTGGGTATTTATGTATTTATTTTGGGAGAAATCATCTTGTTTTGACATTGACCACCCTTGTTTCATGCCTATAAAAGGAGTTGTCAGAAAAACGTTTTGTTGTCACCATACATGTAAAATACAGCACTGACTTTTCATATACAATCACACTTTTCCACTAAAACCACCATCATAATAATACCCAGACCATAAAATCACACTATAAACCAGTTTAAAACATGTCACATTCTTAAAAATGACGTTTTGAAAGAGCGGACACGATATAAAATGTCTAAAAATGTTGTGACTGTTGTTCGTGTGTTTTAAAGTTTCTGAGATAAAGTTACTGACGTTCAGACTCTCGTTCTCACAGCTACTGAAACACGTCTGTTAGTAAAGCTGCTGAACACACACCATCACGGTGAGGATAATACACGTGGTTTAAACTAAAAAGTACTAAGACTTCACTTTTAGCATATAGACAGCAAGAAAACAGTCAAATTAACAGAACTAAACAAAACCGCTAAGAACGCTGGGAAGCTTTGTGAGCAAAACCCATTCAGCCTGTTAGATTCAAATGATACAAGTGTTACAAGATGTGCAATTATTAAATAAGTCAGTATCCTATATTACGCTTCCCCCATCAGGCGCCCCCCACCCAGCTAATTGTTTACCAGCAAACAATTAGCTGGTAGCTATTAGCTTTACAGCTAGCCACTGCAGGGACAGATATTCTTTACACAAAGCCTTCAGCCTTTATCCTGAATATGTTAGAGATTTGATGACATCCGTAAAACCTCTGAACCTTTGTTTACTGATGTTCCTGGTTTTTAGGTAACACCTCAACACATAAAAACTCAATAAAGATGTACAAATTGGTCAATATAGCCTTCATGGTCAGACATAAGCACATGTATAGAATAAACCATATTCTGTTCAGGTTTGTTAAGACAATGTTAGTCACACGTGTACAGTACCAGTCAAAAGTTTGGACACACCTTCTGGACATTCAGTGTTTTTTCATGATTTAAAAATGTTCTGCATTGTAGATTAATAATAAAGTCATCCAAACTATGAGTAAATACATATGTAATTATTTATTAAACAAACAAGTAAACAAACCAGAATATGTTTATATTGTACATTCTTCACAGTAGGCACCTCTTGCTTAGATGCAGCTTTCTTGGCATTTTCTCAGTCAGCTTTATGAGGTAGTCACCTGGAATGGCTTTCAGTTAACAGCTGTGTCTTGTCAAGAGTTCATGACTTGCATTTCTTGCCTCTTAATGTGTTTCAGACATCAGTTGTGTGTTTACTTTGAAGAATCTAAAACATGTTTTGGTTTGTTTATCACTTTTAAGCTTACTACATGATTCATTATGTGTTCCTTCATAGTCTTGATGACTTTAGTATTCATTTACAATTGCAGGATAAAAATATTGAAAGAGGATGTATGTCCAAACTTTTGACTAGTAGCCTACTGTATTTCTGAGGTATACTTGTTTTTATAATTGGTTAATACATAGAGATCTGGGGTGCGTTTCCCAAAACGTTCTTAATGCTACTTCATAACCTTGTACTTACGAACATTCTTAAATTTAGGAGTTTCGGGAAAGCCTTCATAAACCATGTCGTACTTAAATCTACAAGTGATCTGACCTTCTCTTAACTTGCCAAGTTGTTCTTAAGTTGAAGTTCACCTGCAGTTCTGTCTGAAAAACGACAGAAGCGCTGATCATCCTTTGAAAAATGCAACACTCAGCACACTCCTGTATGTATATACAAATAAGAATTCATGAACATTTAAATTTTCTTTTGAAAGTGTAATTGCATTACTAAATTAGAGCCAGCGTCCTTAGTTCAATACAGTGCATACATGTACATAGTTGAAATGATTGTTTTCATGAAATAAAAAAATAAGATTGCTTAAAGTACAAAATATTATTTATTGATATACACATATAAATTACATAAATGCAGTGTTTTTTTTTCTTCCAGTGAAACTGTCATCCGGCAGATTTAGAAGTTCTGGGGCCCCAAGCAATGTCATGTCTGGGGGCCCTGATTAAACAGATTCTTTTTTATAGTAATGGTGCGGTACAGGCTTAAACATAAATTATGATTACTGATTATTAATAAATATTAATTGTTATACATACATTTTAAACATTACTTAAACATTATTATTCATAATATTTAAATATATTATTTATTAATAATATACTAATAATAACTGTAAAAAATATTATTATTAAAATAAAATAATATTAATCATTAATTAAATATTAATTATTAAATATCAATAAACTGTTAAAATCGTGTAATATAAAATTTTCACCCAATTCTGTGATACACCTTGATAATCAACTTCACTCCCAATTCATTAACACCAATTTTACACTTATATTTGACCTCATTTACCCATAATTATACCTCATTTTGAGTAAAAATAAGCAGAAGTTCTGAATTATTTTGATAATAGTTAAACTTAGAGGCATGTAAATGCATGGCTTATCACAGACTGGTAGACACGCAGGCACACACAGACACACAGAGAGAGAGAGGGAGAGCACACACAGACACAGACACAGACACAGAGAGAGAGAGAGAGAGAGAGAGAGAGAGAGAGAGAGAGAGTGAGAGAGAGAGAGAGAGAGAGAGAAGCAGGTGAACACACCTGCAGGCCAAATCTAAACCATGATCCTGATAAGGATTAAGCAGGTGTGATAATGGATGGACGGATGGTTTGAAAGTCCAGACGCTGACGGAGTGACCGCTGGGACGGGCAATCACACATTAGCAAGAACAGAGCCGATGAGCTTGTGAGTGGTCTAAAGTGAAATAGGCGTCCCACTGAGTGGCTGTTTTTTGCTGGGTCCTAGTGCTCGACCGTCTCTTTTAATATAGCATAACACTTTTTGGACGGAGAAATCAGCAGAGAACTAAAACGGTCTTTTTTTGTCAACCTCTTTTGGCCAGCAGGGGGCCCCTTGATCTCCAGGGCCCCAAGAAATTGTGTTGTTTGGGTGTTGGTTAAATCCGCCCCTGTCAGTCATAGTAGTAAATTAATATATTGTGTCCCAAGCAATGGTTACAAATTGGCCTACTAAGCTTGTCAAGCTTAACCAATCAAATTCACTGATTAATTATTTATAGGTAGGCTTGGCATGTGATGGACAGCAACTGCAAGTGAAATATTTTTATTTTTTGGCATGTACATAGTGTAAATACATTTTTGAGGTTTAGTTTTATAATTATTGTTTACATAACGATACTTTTGTGGCTTAATAATGAAGAAATGTATGTAAATCGGTGGTTCAGTTTTGGACTGGCCCAGCCTATTTGACGCAGACACGAGGGCGGAGTCAACTAAATGCTACTTAGGGACTCAGTTTGGAAGATAAAAAGGCTTTTGAGAAACAGTCGGAAAAATCGCGTTCTTATAGTTACGTCGTTCTTAAAGATGTTAGTAAATGGCTAAGTTCAATCGCTTTCGGAAACGCAATCCTGGTCGTTAAATACTGCTGCTCAGGCCACTGTCAGTGTTTCCTCCATTCCTTCTTCCTTACTAAAAAAAGCTTTTAAGAGCCACAGCACATTTTCTTGTTTTTATTAAGCTTTCATTTGGACTTCTCTTATCAAAGGTTATAATCTACAGTAGATGAAAGCTAGCTTAAGATAAAACAGAATGTGGGATTGAACTGCTGAGAAATGCTGCAGTTATATTTTTTACCAGGTCTGGAAAATGTCATAAAGAGAAACTTGCAGGTTTTTGGCTGTTTTTTTTAAGCTTTTTAAGTTAAAAGAAATAAGTGATATCTACCCAGTTAAAGGTCAATCATTCAAGTGGTGTTAAACCTCTACAATGCTCACTTCTTCTCATGGTCTAGTTCCAACACTGCATGCAGAACACTATACACATTTCACTGCAAAATGACAATAAACCTCACTTGATTTAATTGTGTATAATTATACTGCAGATATATTTAAATGACTGTATCTGTGGCACTACAATGCATATTATATTCTTGTATATTTTTCAGATATTAAATGTACATAATTTTTCACTTACCCCATTTGCATATGATCAGATGAAACATCTATATTTCCCTTTAGAACTAAAGCTATAAGGTTTAAATATTTAATTTAATTTAAAATATTAACACACTAAAACTCAGAAGTCATTGATAATGCCCAGCCACTTCTAAAATTTATTTCAGCCCTGTTTCCAAAAATGTTGAATACTGGGCAAAATATAAAAAGAAAATGCAATGTAATGGTAAAGATTTAAACCCTATATTTAATTTAAATTAGTGCAAAGACAACCAGTCCTGGGATAATGTGATACAAATTAAAATGTTACAGTAATGTCATTACTTTTTCCTGTAACCATTACAGTTAAAAATACACACATTGCAGTTAGTGACTTAATACAAATTATGGTACTTACATTACATATTTGTCTTCAAGAGTATATCTGTGATGTGTGATCATTAAAAACACACATTTAATGTGTAGGTATTCTTCATTGTCAGAGCATGTGTGTCATTTGCTGTCACACTCTCCATTGATATATACTGTTATGTATATGCAATGTGTGATGTGCAGTGTACTGCTGTGTGTAGCTACCTGGATATTGTAGTTCATCATAAATTTGAGTGTAACCATGCTAATGTTAAAAACGTTTGGATAAAGGAATCTTAAGCTGGAGAAAAAAATGTCAACATTATTAAAAGAGGCCAGTCTTGATTTTTTGACTGAGTTAGACTTTTTTGTATTTTTGAAATTCCCATTCCCATCTCCTGAATGTACCTGCTGCACCATTTTAAGTGGAATGGGAAAATCAATGCTTAAGTAAGAAGCTAACTTTGCATTTTAAGTCAGAAACAACTGTTTAAACATTGTGTTTGTGTTTCAAATTGATTTTATTTTGACTGTTAATTTAGCATGAGCTATTTGTTTAAACAAAAATGTCCTGACTGTACACGTGTCTTTTAAATAATACAGACTGAGTTATTTTAATTTAGTATAAATTAGTTTGGGTTTTACACAGTAACACAAAAATAATGAGGAATGAGAATACTTTGTCCAGAAAGTAATAATTAAAGGAATTCCATTACTGTTTTGGAAGTCATCAGTAATTTATAATGGATTACTTTTCTTCATTAATGACCCAAGCCTGAAGACAACATAAACAATTTGATGAATAAATAAATAAAGTAAAATGATTAAAAATCTATTGTTATTATTTTAAAAATATATTAATATATTTATATATTTGATGAACAATATGTTTAAAAATGGGTAAACGGTAAAATTGTGTAATACTTAAAAACATCTCACAACTAATTTAGTTATTTGGCAACATGTCAGTAAAATGATCAGGTATATAAAAGTAGCATCCTAGAGAGGCAGAGTCTTTCCAAAGATGGGGAGCGGATCAATACTCTATGCCAGAATGCACAGACCATCCAGATAATCCATCATACATAATATAATTAACAGCTTCATTAACAGAGAATATAGAGAAATCTCAGAGTATGCAAGGCTGAAACATTAGATGGCCATGATCTCCTGGTCTTCAGGAAGCACTACATTAAAAATAGAAATTATTTTGTAGTGGAAATTACTGCATGGGCTCAGGAGCACTTCCAAAAACCACTTTCTGAGAACACATTTGATTCAATAAGTTGAAACCATATATAAATCAGATCCATAAAGCTGTCACCTTCTCTGTGTCCGAGCTTATTTAAGACTGACTGAAGTGAAATCAAAAGTGTCCTGTATTTCATCAAATCAGAATTTTAAAGTCAATTTGGAAATCATGGATATCAAGTCCTGCGGGCATTCAGTTACACTGATAATACCTGAACACATTTTTGTTAACTCATATTGTATCTCAAATCACATTAACAAGATTGTGCTGTTCCATTTATGACCTAAATGTGGTTTGAGCAGGTAGCGAGATGTTTTGGAGATATATGTTTACCCTACTAACTATAATATTTTGAGGCTATTTACACTATTTAACTATTCTATTTAGTTCTGTTTCTTAGCAATATTAACCTTGTAGTTCCAGCTGTAAACTAAAATCAAACCATTTCCAAACATTTTTTGCCTGATTGACTACATCTGGGAGAGGTGGAAAACTGAACTAGTCCTGGAGATCTGGCTTTTGTTTGGTTTGCAACTTCTTACAGAACAACATCGATAACGGTAAGTCTTCCCATCTTAAGACTGAGATTTATAATGCTTTTCAGCAGATGGTCGTCTTGTTCATGTGACTCGTCTCCATGCTGATTTATTTATCCTTTGGCAAGGCCTAGTGGGGGCTCCAAGCCTGATTTTAGGATATCTGCCATTTACAACACACGTCCCCCCATTGCTCTTTTGTGGGACACATAAATTCAGCCTGAGCTCTTCAAATTACATGTGTGCACTGAGCATTGTGGCTTGAAATGCTGAGAGATGTTCTAAGTAGATTTAGAGTCTCAGAGCCGTGTCAAAAGAAAATGGGATTTGAAAATTCATGATTGGTGTGTAATTATGATAAACTCATGTAGTGTGGTGAAGATTACAGTGGATTCAAAGTCTCTGGAGGGATGAACTCCCATGCCTATCAGCACAAACCACATGATTGGATAAACATCCACTGCTGGTTAGTTATGCTTCTGTCAGTGGTGTGTACTCTATTGCAATGAGTAAAATTATGCACTTGTGTTATTCATGGTTAACAGAGCTTCTGTGCTGTCACTAATTTTGTTACTAATTAAATGTCTCAATATCACATACAAGTCAATTAATTATTATGTTTTCATTCCCTTCAAAAATAGATTAAAAAAGGAAAAAGCAGCAATGCTACAGCACTGCTGAATGTTCCAGAATGGTCCATTCTGGAGCTATAAATAAAAGGTTCAACACACTTTGCAGCGTGTTTTCTGTCAGCCTGCTCTGTGTCCAAATAGCCATCCTCCCAGATGTTGTTCAGCTGGCTGGATCCGGGGGTGAAGATCTATGCAGTGTCTGTCAAAAGCTAGCATTTCCAATCTGTGCTGAACATTAGACAGAGTGCTACAGATTCCCATCAACAAACAGACTGCTCTCTACATCTGCTGACCCGAGGGTCCGAGTGTAGCCCATAAAAGAAACAGACTCTCTTAAGTTGACTTGTGTCCAAGTACTGATTCTTTTCTCAAATAAACCACACATGGAGGTCCTTATATCTATATGTTATCATATACAGGGTGACACAGTGAATGAACCTGTGCTACATTTACTGTAAAGACGACTGAACATAATTACTCTAGAATTCATAGAAACAACAGGCACAATTAATTTGTCATCATCTAAAAAAAAAAGTAAGCCCAAGTATCCAAAATGTTAAGACAACTTACTGCACTCTTTTTGTGAGGACTGAGGAGAGTACATGTCTGTTTCTCAGCTTTGTGGTCATGCGTTTAGAGAACACTATCTGTGGTTTTCAAACTGCCTCAAAAACGTTCAGGCTGACAGACCTCAGTGACCGTGACTGCCCACGGCACTCAGCACTGATCAATGTGCTCTTTCATCTCCAACTGCAGAATAGATTTTGAAATTCTGAAATGTATGAAAATGTCATAATTTCATTTATAATTTCTGTGATATTGACCAAAACCTCAAAAAAAAAAAAAAAAAAAAGTCAAAAATGAGAATGGAAAAAAGACATCCAAATGATCCTGTTCCATTCCCTTAATTATAAACACACATAGCCAAACATGCCAAGCTAAGGATTAACCAATAGGACCACAATTCAGGTATGACAAGAAAGAAAAAATAAACCTCTCGTGACACTGGTCATATATCAGTGAACAGGAAGGCTAGAAATTCTAATGACGTTATTAGTGCACCCCACCTGGAGGTCAGTGCAAGGGCTTTGACCCACTGGCGTACCCAAGCATGGCATTTCTCCTACTTATTATTCTTTCTTTTCCCATTTAAAGCTAACACAGACTGGACTTGAGGAACATAATGAGAACATGTGCATTTTACCTGCTCCTAATATATCTGGAGGATACTTTGCTGCTTTTTCTTTAGACAAAAATAATAAATGTTCAACGTGTGACTATGACTCTGAAATCATCATATGACTTAATAAGATGGTTGTTTAGTAACCTAAAAACTATCTCCATTAAATTCCAAGCTCCAAATTCAGCCCTTCACTAAGGCTTTATTCAGGAAAAGAAGGGGGAAAATAACTCTCAGGGGAAACATTAGGAATAACAAGAAAACAAGCTCCTTCTACAAAATGCTTCTCTGTACCTGTCAGTGTTTTCCCTTTGGACCACTTTCAGCATCATAAACATCTTAACAGGGTCCAGCTCCCTCGGGAGCTGCTGAGCGTTTCCTATGGGGGACTGGGGCTCAGGAGCTGTGCTCTTATTGCATCCAGGTGGCCATGTTAAAAAGCACTGGCCAACCATAAATGTCCCATAAACTGCAAGTGGCACCTCCAGAGGTGGACAGGGTCACTGCACCTGTCTGTGGCCTGAGCTTCAATGTTTCCTTCTCCCACGTCTGTCCTCCCTCCCTCTCGCTCCTTTTCTCACTCTCTGTACCACAGTCTTAGTGTAGCATGTAGACGTAGATGTACTGAAATTTTAACATTTTAACCAAAGTTAGATCTCATTTAAAATGCATGAATGTCTTATTCTCAGAATTGTTATAAATCTATAAGGGAAGAGATGAAGAACACGAGAACATAAGTCATAAATAACATACATCATATCGTGCAGTTTTACAATTTCTCTCGATCTGCATGGCATGTGTACAGGGATGCAGGGGTGAGGGGGCAATGGGGCAGCATCCCCTACTGATTTAATTGGTACACAGGTTGTGTAAATGTCTGGACGTGGGGCCACACTGCTTTGATCTCACTTGAAAGGAGCTAATTGATCTCTTTGTTCCACTCACTTCTAGCTGTCCAGAAGAAGAAAAAGGAAGAGAAGAAACATTAGAAACATACTGAACATGATGAAATATCTGAGAGGAGTTGGAAGTGAGTGAGAGTTTGAGAGGGAGTTCCTCATCTCTTGAGCTGATGGAGGGAGGGAGGGAGGGAGAGAGAGAGAAGGAGGGGTGGGAGATGAAGTGTATACACACAGAACAGCGAGCAAAAGAAGAAAGAGAGAGATCACCTCACGCCTGGTCCCATTGCTCCTCAATTACTCTAATGTGCCTCATATGGCTGAGGCATTCTGATAGAGGGAGGAGAGAGAAAGAGAGAGAGAGAGAGAGAGAGAGAGAGAGAGAGAGAGAGAGAGAGACCCCATGGAGTGAAAGGCCCTTTGATATGGCTCAGTCTTCTCTCTGCCAGATCCAGACGTGATGGTTTTCATCTCCATCTCCCCCAAGAGTCCAGTTTGAGCTTGTTAAGGAAGAAGTGCAATGAAGACCATGCATTTAACCTCCACGATCAAGCCACAATGTTACTCTCCCATCTGAACGGAAAAGCTGAAGGAGCAAAATGTGTAATGACGACTTACACACCTACTACACGTGGCTGCAGCATTAATTATCGATTGTCAGAAGTTCAGCCTCATTTTACACTTTCACATAAAGCTTTTTAAAAATTTATTTATAGATTTTTGCGTATTTTTATCCTCTTCCCAATGTAGTGGTAGCCAATTAGCCCCTCCCCTCCGTTAGGCCTCTCCCCATCACTTTGCAATGTCCCTGACTCTAAGAGGGTGCAGGCAAGCACAAGCCTCCTCCGCTGCGTGTGATGCAGCTACCACCTCTTTTTGAACCACCGCTGATACACCATCACTGGAGAGCCTAACGCGCTCGGAGGAAGGCACACAGGGTCCCCAGCTCTGATTGGACCAATCAGTAGACGCCTGAGCCAGCAGACATTACAATGTGAAAGTGATAGAGAGAGTGAGAGCGCCATCTACCCACCCGGAGAGAGCACTGCCAATTGTTGCTCTTTTAGGCCCCGGCTGTTGATGATCCTCGGGTCATAGTGGTAGTGTCTTTGCCCGCTGAGCCACTTGGGGCTCCCTTCACATAAAGCTTTATGTGGTGATAGCCTTTGACTTTCTAACCGCTTATCATGGCACATACACCGCAAACTTTACCGTTACTTTAGTTTTAGTCATTGTTCTAAATACCTTTATCCATCACTGAGTCAGAACACCTCCTTATATCTACTGTATATTGTCCATTTAATCAGCTTCACTGATCATACAGCTGCACTGTGTAGTTCTATAGTTACAGACTGTAGTTCATCTGTTTCTCTGTAGACTTTATTATCCTCCTTTCACCTGTTCTTCAGTGATCCGGACCCTCACAGAGCAGATATTATGTGGGAGCTGAATCATTTTCAGCACTGCAGTGACACTGATGTGGTGGTGGATGGGTGTTGCTCCATTACTAGTAAGACACACCCACCTCGTTGGTCTACTTATAGATGTAAAGTCAGAGACAGTGGCTCACCTGTTACTACAGTTTGTGGTGATCATCATCTGTTCTTTAATCGGTAGTCACAAGATGCTGCCCACAGGACGTTGTTTTTAGGATATTTTTGGGCTTGTTTTCAGTCCAGCTGTGACAGCGAGGTATTTAAAAACAGCTCTGCTGTGTCGGATCCACTTATACAAGCTCAACTCACACTAATAAGCCACCATGTCAGTGCCTGCAGTGCTGAGAATGATCAGTGGTGGCCCTGAAGAACAGCTGTCCCATATGATAAGTGGAGCTGATAAAATACAATGAATCAGAGTTTATAACTTGAATGTAAATGTAATTCATTATGTAAGTGACTGTACTGATATAACTACAGACCTGAGTCAGCAAAGCCCAGACAAACATGTTTTTAACTGTGTAACTCTAAAGTGTAAGACGCTCATCACTGCAGTCTATTGTCATGGACAAGTATCCATGTTTTCTCTGTTGTCTGACTTTGAACAGGGGGTCTAAAATGGGGAACCCACGTGCCTTGCGATGGATGGCTCCCTGTGCTCCTTTCTGCATTGGAAGCAGATGAGTGGATCAGTGGACTGGGAGATTGCAGGATAGCCCGTCTATTTCCCTCACACAGTCAAGCTCTGACAAGCTTCTCTCATCTCGCTCTGTCCCCCACAATCCCTCCTGGCCAAAGACAGAGAGAGAGCGAGAGGCATCCAAAAACTTCTATTCTTGACAGAATGTTGAGTCTAATCCAAGTTGGAATGCCATATCACGCCTACACATAGTGTGTACCGAAGTACTGCAAGTACTAAAGCAGAGAATTCATGAGTACTGATATAAAGATTTAATGTCATTTTGAATCATTTCTATTTGTCAACTGCTGTGTTCAAAAGAAGCAAACAATAAAAAAATGGAGGTGATATTCATGTAACAGATGTGCTGAAACTGTTACACTTTAAATGCACTTAAATGAGACGTCATGCCACACAGAACTATTTAGCAAATTTCAAGCATCAATCAGAGAGTCTCACACAGTTTAAACTGATAATATTAGAATTTAGGTATGTATGACAATATTTAACTGAGTTTCACTTTTAGTAAGTTATGGTTGTGTGTATTATTGTCATAGTTTGTGACCCATGTGAAAAAAAGACAAAAGACATTTTTATAATCCCTGCTTTTCCAAATTTGTTGCTATTTGTTTTATACCAAGAACACGAGTTGTCTAATTACAAGCTATACGGACTGCACTTCTCCTATCATCCCACAAAATGGCCTAAGTACTCACTTTAGAGACACACACACACACACACACACACACACACACACACACACTAAACCAAAGAGAGCTTGGATCGCTCATTCTTGTCATTTTCTGTATTTTCATTTTACAATGTGGTCGCGGAATATCGTCATTACTTTCTCCATCAGAAAGCTCTAGCAGGAACAAAATAAAACCATGTGAGGAGGTTCTGAAGAGGCAGTGTTCCAGGGCATGGCGGTGGGCAGCTGCTGTGGTTGCAGGTCCTATGTGGGCCCTCTTAACTTTCTGTGACTTCAAAATATGAAGAACACAAAGCAAATTCTGAGAATAATTTCTGGATTATGAGAAAAATACAAACATACGTTGTGAAAAAATGTCCTTTATAGCGTAGCTTTAATCACATATTTGCCTTGAGTCAGGGAGTAAATGTGTACAGTCTGTGTTAGACACGGATATAAAGAGGTCCTGCAGCTTCTGAGCTCTACTCATGCTTCACTTATTCCAACATATTAAAGGCGACTTTTTCATTCGGCCACTCTTTAGAGACTAATTTTCTCTTGTGTCTAGAACGACATGTGAGTAGAACTGAGAGCCTAATCTGTAGGGTCATAATCTGCTTCTTCTTCAGTAGCTGCGTATTGGCTAACAAGTGTATTTTACTGGTCTTTACTAAGTTCAGTGAATCACATTAATACTACCATGTTGTAGAGATAGCAGATAGAGATTAGCCTAAAAAAAGGAAAGTATCCTTTTAACACCAGCTCATTTAAGTAATCCCTACAAGATCTTGTGTAATACACTTAGTAACTTCTGTACACTTGTGTAATCCCAGAGTAATGTATTATACAGATTAGCATTACTACAAATAATAACAAGATATTTACGAGCAGGTTTTTAGTCATGCCACCATGCCATTAAAATCAATCTGCAAAAATAGATTTATTAGGGATTCCTTAAGTGAGCTGGTGTTAAAGGGGTATTTTACCCCAAAAAAGTTAAAATTAGAATTTAAAAGCTATTTATCTGGAGTAATATTAGAATAAATAGAAATAATATAAAATAATATGTTAAATTGTGATTTTCTTTGAGTGAATGTGTGAATTTGTTTAATCATTTCAAAACCTCTCCATGTAGTTCAGTACTGTTTGTAGTTCTAATCAGTTACCTGACTTGGTTAAGCAACACCACAGCAAATGTTCAAGGCTGATGACTTACTTGAATAAATCCATATTAAGGCTGATTAATTTTTTCCAGGGAAAGACAACTAGATACTAGTTTAGTCTAAGTTAGTTTAGGCATACTGTAGCTGAAATAAATGCAAAGCATTCAAAATAATCAGTTTTTCAAGTTTGTCATTAATGCATGTATCACACGATTCAGGATACACATCATGAGCAAACTAATCCATTCATAATTCCTGCTATACTTTAGTGAACATGTTCAGTGTGGGTTTCGCTGACTGTCTGTGTCTAATGCTCAGAGAAGTGCACTGATGGATTGCTGATATAATGTTAGTAATAAACTAGCAGCATGTGTCAGTGATAAGTTTCAGCCTTAAGAGTCGTATGCTTTTAACATTTTAGCTAAAACCCTACAGAAAGTCTTACACTGTTACTCTCTGTGCTCTGCAAACCTGCTTAATTTACTACAATGCTTCGCACACAAGTGTAAAACTCATTAACAACATTTAATTTGGTCTTGGATCAGCAGATGAGCTGCAGCGAGAGAGACAGAAATCATGAATGAATAGAATGAATAACTAATGCTCTAACTAT
>BRDA01002345.1:2369-17131 GCA_036984385.1 Crenuchus spilurus
AAAGCAAAATACAAGCTTCTATTTTGTCTTAAAGGGCCCATATCACAGGAAACAGTTTTGTAAAATAAATTAATTTCATTATACAGTTTGTCCCTCTATTATATTTACTTTACTTTACTTATTCTGACCCTCTTCTACCTCTCAGTGTAGAGGGTCCCTCCATTATATAAAGTCCATATTTGGAAACAAAACTTTAGAAACAGCCTATTTTCTGCAAAATACAGGGCAGCAAATCAGAACAGAGACCATTAAGTATATCAGTCTAGAGCCAATTGTAGGAAAATCAAACTCTATTTTTTAAGATTTAATTAAAGAGAAACTTTTTTTGAAGCAAAAACTCACAGAAAGGTCAAAAGTGGGTCACATTGTTAAAAATTTTAATATTTGGACTTTTAAAATTATTAATCAGAACCATTTATCATTTAATATCACATACAAGCAATTACCTGTTAACTTTTCGAAACATTATAATTGAGTTCATAATTCCTTTGAGCTTTAAAACAAGGAACATTGTGTACATACCCAAATTTTTATACTTACCCAGAAAAATGTCTGCAGCTACCTTGTTCATATTTTCATCAGTGAACTCAATCAGTGACTGCTGGATCGGGGACTATTCAGATAAAAATCAATGTTATAAGTAATCAAAATCTCTATTTATAGCCTAATCTAAATTTATAGCCTAATAACAGTATGTCTTTATTAACAGAGTATTGCAATAAATTACGTCAACTTCAACATTATTTTGTACCTTGGAGAATTTCACCATATCGGCTGGCTCCTTGGCTTCCTTTCCCTTCTTTGATTTTTGCTTATATGAATCACTGTTAAATATGTCAAGAGACAGGAGGAGTGGAATAATTTCTCCTGGTCATTTTAATTCACCCTCTATGTTTGTAGTCATATTAAAGCTGTATTTAAAGTGACTGACTAACCTGGACTTTCTTTGACCATCTCTGAAATACTTCTTGGCAAACTCCACCATGTTGTATTGACTGTCATGCAGAATCCTTTCATCAAATTCCACGTCACTGTAGTCTGTAAGGGCCTCTGTATACTCACTGACTGCTGATGTCACCTAGACGGGGGAGACACTAATATGCTATTAGTACTTTCACTTTTAGGCACAGTAGAGCTAAACAGAGAGACTATTAGATGCAACTTGTATCCTTTAATATATGTTTGGAAAAGCACAAACACTGCTTCAGCATTTTAAGTATTTTACTAAGAAAAAGACACTGTTATTGACTTATGTACTACATATATAGTATATTCTATATACTTTATACATATTTTATATATTGTGAAACCTCTCATCACAGCCTCATCCCTGTTTCCACCCACATCATGCCATGTCATGTCTCATCATTGGCTGAATCTGTCTTGTCATTCTACAGCCCTGGTCCCTCATTTCTTGTCTGTTTAGATTAAATGTTCCCTTGTGTGTCACAGTCCTCGTCCGTCATTGTAGCAACCATGTATTTTCGCCCGTGCAATGTCATTGTGTCTAACCACAGCCATAGATTTGTTTTTGTCTAATAAAGAACTTGAAGCCCAGCTAGCTCAAAAATATCAGCTGCTTTTTTCATATCTGTTTTTTTTTTACTACACTGTTAACAAATGTGACCCCGTCAGGGAAAACCAGGCCAAAGTCACTGGGCAACTTATTGAGAGACCGTGTCAATATCGTGTCACTCACATTAGCAACAAAACTTAGCCACTCTGTATTATTGCTGTAAATGAAAGATAACAGTCTCAGATATCTATCGTAGTACATATTTTGATCAAAAACAAAACTTAAATTGACAAAAAAGTTGTTTTGAAAAAACAAATTTTGAAAAAAAATGAATGACTTTGACCTGGTTTTCCCTGGCAGGGTCACAAATGCCATATAAGAAATACATACCTCAATGGATCGATCCAACTCCTGGGCAGCAGCAGCAGAGCCAACGGCCACAGCCACGGCAGCAGAGGCTGCCACGCGACCCTGCTTATTCTTGGGTTCATCTTTCTTGTCCACAGGGAGGTTGATGAAGTCTGGTGCAGCTACTGGCTGAACAAACTCAACAGGGAAAACCCCTGCACGACCATGGACTGCCCCAAATTTCCAGCCTTAATATTGCACAAAGAAATGTAGCCAGTAAACAGAATGGCAGAGTGTTATGAATGATTAGGAAAGCACACTGATGAACCAGTGAAACACAATACAGATCCAGTAGAAATAAAATGGAAAGTCCAAACAATGGCAAAAAGAAAGAATGAAAACAACACACTGAAAAGCACTCCATGCAAGCAATCAATGCACACCGACCCACCAAAGTCAGGTGTGTCTCTCTTTAATTCTTCAAGAAGCATGACCTTCTTTTTCACAATGCAACCATAGCAGTGGCCTGTGGAACAGCCACATGAGCTAACAGTCAACTTTATGGTAACTGTATATAAACCACATGATATCATTGGTAAACAGCAGTATTTCATATACAAGTGTGTATATATATATATAGAATATACAGTATGTGTGTGTGTGTGTGTGTGTGTGTGTGCGTGTGTGTGTGTGTGTGTGTGTGTGTGTGTGTGTGTGTGTGTGTAGCAAGAAACCTTAACAACTTTCTAATTTACATTCCAAACTGCACTGTTTTCATAGTATCTCATCCTTGGTAATTCATGTTTTTGTCTATTTTGAAATATTTAAATTATTCTCATGACACACTTAGACTTGGCCCTGGATCCTCACATACTGCCAAAGTGTGTTTTCCTTCAGAAATCTGAGAGATTTGATCATAAACAGCCTCACCTTCCTCCAGGCCCTCCATTTTCTGCAAGCGTATAATGTCTCCTTTGTGGAAACTCAGCAGCGTTCTGTCATCTGTAATGTAATTACGCACAGCAACCACATAGTCTGAGTCCTAGAGCAAAAAAGATTATGATTACTACACAACAGTAGAAAGATCATTTCTAAATTCACTACAATTGTGAACAAAAAGCTCACCTTCTTCAGCTCGGTGATGAAGTAGTCAATCATGGTCTTCACTTGAGGAGCTTTGGCTGAGAACAGAATCAGTTTCTCATTGGTGAGGTTGAACTCCAGCATGTTCTTGGAGGGAATCGTGACAAACATGATATCGGTATAGCTGGAATGAAAGACAACATATATAACAATAATGACTAGCATAATCAATTTCAATTATTCTGGCCTAAGTAAGGCTTTGATGTATGGCAGGGATCTTCAGATCTTCTGGAGGTCTAGTGTCTAGCACAGCTTTGTGATTTCCCTGCTCAGACTCCTACTAAACCTGACATATAACACATGAATTGAACCAAGTGTGCTGAGCAAAGACATCACCAAACTGTGCAGGACACCATACCTTCTGGTCTAGATTTGAAGATATCTGGTTTATGGTGTGCCTTCAGTTGATAATTCTCAATTGCTGTAACCTACCTGTATGGTCTTAAAACTCTGAAGTAATCTGGGGCCACTGCACTGCTCCTCACCATCTTTAGCAGTTTAATTCCCCTGTGGGACACAGAGAGGACCTGGACTCCTGTGCCCACACTGCCCTGTAACACAAACACACAAACAGTACAGACAAACAAATCTCACCTCAAAGAAACCCAAGACTTTGATTGGGCTGAGCAGAGTTTCTCACAGAAGCTGGAAAAAGACGAGAGAAGTAGATCTCCCAGCTGTCCCTTGCAGCGGTGACAACCTTTTTCTTCACATTCTCATCTTGTGTTGTGGCGGCCACATCAATGCTGTGCTCATCTGACACATTGAAAAAGATACATCAAGGTCATGCCTTAATAATACATGGACAGATTCTTTTTTCTCATTTTACTCCTTCAGGTTGATGCCACATACCAAAGAGGGACTTCATTTTCTGCCTCTCCTCCTTCGTGATTCGAATGCAAGCCTCTGAGAATGTATCATGGACAATCTGAAGCAGGAATCTATTGTTAGAACAGAGTTGTACTTGGCCAACAGTGGGCCAGTAGAATAAATGCTGGATGTCAAGCAAAGCTACACACCTGCTTGAACAGGAGCTCTAATACTAGTGGATGGTTGAAGCTGTCCTTAGGATAGAAAACCTAAAAAGTAAAAACAACACTAAAGCACTGAAAAGATATAAATGAATGTGTTTCCTGACACAACCACACACAGAATTCTAACCTCTTTTCTCAGGTAAATTTTCCAGGGGACATTTGTATATGTGTAGTGCTCCTCACTGCTCCTCCTGTGGAGCTGAGTCTGAACAGTCTCCTCTTCAACTGGAAGTTCTCGAGATACTGGACCAACAAGTCATCATTACTCATAGCAAGGATTAGACAAATGTACTTGAATTCTATCAATGATGCACAGACATGACACATTAGATGAATTCATGAGTTGTCTCAGTCTCATTTACAGCAGTAACAGTCTCTACTCTTCTGGGACAGCTTTAAACTAGATGTTAGAACATGGCTTTGAGGTTCTCACGTACAGTACCAGTGAAAACTTTGGACACACCTTCTCATCCAATGTTTTTATAGTTTTTTTTTTTTTTCCTACATTATAAATGAATACTGAAGTCATCCAGATTGTGAAGTAACACATAAGGAATCATGTAGTAAACTTAAAAGTGTTAAACAAACTAAAATATCTTCAAAGTAGACACACAACTGATGTCTCAAACACATTAAGAGGACAATCAATGCAAGTCATGAGCTCTTGACAAGACACAGCTGTTAACTGAAAGTCATTCCAGGTGACTACCTCATAAAGCTGACTGAGAAAATGCCAAGAAAGCTTCCATCTAAGCAAGAGGTGCCTACTGAAGAATGTAAAATATTCACATGTTCTGGTTTGTTTAACACTTGTTTGTTTACTAAATAATTCCATATGTGCTTATTCATAGTTTAGATGATAGTTTATTCATTCATTCATTCATTATCACACCCGCTTATTCCTAATCAGGGTCGCGGTTAGTCCCCTACCCCCTCACTGGGCGCAGGGCAGGGCAGTACACTATTCAACTAAGCCCAGGACAGGGCGCCAGTCCATCGCTGGGTGAACACAAACACGTACACATACAAATACAGACATATGGACAATTTAGAGTATCCAATTCACCTGACCTCCATGTTTTTTGGACTGTGGGAGGAAACCGGAGACCCCGGAGGAAACCCACGCAGACACGGGGAGAACATGGAAACTCCGCTCAGATGTGGACTCGAACCCAAGACCACAGCGCTGAGAGGCAAACGTGCTAACCACTAAGCCACCGTGCCGCCCAGATGATAGTTTAAATAATGAAAAAACCCTGAATGTCCAGAAGGTGTGTCCAAACAATTGACTGGTACTGTATGTTGAATAATTAATTAAAGATCACAAATGCCACTCTAAGCTGAAGTTGGATCTCTAACACTCCACAGTCATACATAAAAATAGTCATATAGTCATACATAAAAAAATCGAATGAAAAAGGTTACATTTGTTTATCATTTGAAAGGGTAAACTGTCAAGTATTTAATATTAATGACATGTAAAGTGACATATTTTAATCTTTATTTAGTTTTAATGTTGATCAGTATGGCTTACAACTCATGTAAATCAGAAAAGTTCCAAATCACTTATCTCAGATTATTAACTCATTTAGAGTTTGAGTAAAATTACTATTCAAATGCCTAATATCAAGTCAGTCCTGAACCAGAGACAATGTCAGAAGCATCTTACCTGTCCTAAGGAATAAAAAGAATTGGACTATTGCTTGGTGGTCCAAAGCTCTCTTTTCAGATGAAAGTTCATTTTACATTTCATTTGGAAATTAAGATCCTAGAGTCTGGTGGAAGAGTGGAGAGGCTCAGAATCCAAGGTGTCTGTGAATGTTTTGGGAGCTATGTCATCTGCTGGGGATGGTCCACTATGTTTTATCAAGTCCAAAGTCAATGCAGCAGTCCACCAGGAGACTTCAGTGCACTTCATGCTTCCATCTGCTAACAACCTTTATATATATTGAGCTTCTGATTTCTTTTCACAGCAGGACTTATCAGCTGCCCACAATGCCAAAACTACTACCAAATGGTTTGCTGCCCATGACATTATTGTGCTTGACTGGCGAGACAAATCATGATATAAACCATACTGATCCACATTAAAAAAGGCCTGAAATATGTCACTGTGTAATTAACTTTATGAATTACATTATGAACAAAAATGAATGTTTTTCACAATATCCAATTTTTTTGGTGTTTCATTATATGTTGGGTCACAGCTCAGCAGTCAAGTGACAGTAGACTTACCCATTTAGCCAATGCCAAGCTGTACATGTGACCATAGGCTGATGTGCAGATGCTCCAGAGCATCTCATTATATTGGTAATTCTTTTATATTGAGATTATTTAAGCTACGGACATGCAGCTGAACTTAAGGAGTGTCTGGATACTTTTGACACATAATGTATTGTGGTCAAAGACTTGTACTGACCAGGTGCTGGAGGTGGAGACCTCTGGCTGACAGCAGGCACTGGAGGTGATCTTTTGGCCTTCATGCTCTTCACTGGCTGTAGTCCACCTGCATCTTCTTTAAACTCCCTCATAACTGAAGCAGTGGAAGCTTGACCATAGGTCTTCCTTTGCTGGATGTTGAAGATTTTAAGAACATACTGGTAATTTAGAGTAAGTATTCACTTAATAGTAGCAGAGCAAGACCTTTAATGGAACTACCTGAGGAGGTGGAGCAGTCATCTGGTCTTTTAGAATCATCATCGCTTCATCATGTGGGTCCGGCTTCTTAACAAACATTTTAGCCTCTTTCCTGTGATGAACATAAGCTGAAAATAACTTCCACAGGCAAGTTTTAATATCACCTATTCTGATACTATTAAATATTCCAAAATATGGAAGTATGCTATTATTTTATCAGTATTGTCTAATATATTATAGTCAAATTGGATATAAAATAAATATACAAACCTTTGGATCGGTACTTGTTTGACAGGGCCAGGCTGGTAATGTTTGATTATGTCTTTGATGTTGTGACTTGGTTCTAGATGCTCTGTGTTGGAGATGGTGGACTTGACTACATGTTCTGGTGGTAATGTCCTTGTTGGGCCTTAAAATATATATCCATACAGTTCCATCAGAGAGCCACACATTAACAATGAGAGATAGTTCATAGAACCTACATAACTGAGAAATTTGTTCAGTAGGCTCATTATGAAGCGTAAACTAAAATGATATATCAAACATTCCACCCAGGAAGCTAAACTGTAATGTGAATGATGTAATTTAATGCCTTACTCTGATGATGCCGGGAGGGCCTCTGTGAAGGTGCAACAGGAGTGTAGGGAATAGATCCAGATTCAAATTTAATCTGTGTAAAAAAGCTCATAATTTACTGGAATCAGCAATAGTGGTATTAAATGCCATGTCAGAAGCCCAGGTACATTTTGTATTCCAAGATACAAACAGTGTAACTTACACTATTAATGTTAAAGATACAACATGGTCCTTAAAGTTTAACTGTTTACCTACATTCCTTTTTGCAGGAGAACGGAAGCAAGATACAGTCAAAAGAGTCAAGGTAACTTATAACTAATCCCAAAAGAATCTGGAATAATTATTTTACCTAACTTAAGGTACTGAAGATGTATCCTTGAAGTGTTAGTAACATGAAAGGTACTGACCAAGTGATGGTCAGTATAGGGAATAATGACAAATTAATTGACCTGCTAAGATAAACTAACGGACAAACAAACAAAGCCAATAATTGTTCAGCAGAGACATTTTACATGTCACATGACTGTGCAACGTTATATACAGGACAAAAATAGAAAAAGAAACAAAATATGGTACAGTAAATTCAGTTAAATAATTCACAAATACAGGATGTCCCGTCATTTGCAACCATAAATAACTTTAATTCTAATGAAGATATGGTGTTGAAATTTAGATTAAATATAATGAGACATTAAAGCTCAGCTCATGTACACAGCATGGGACTTTGGCTATTTTACCCTGAGAATTGTGCTGTGATCTGTGTATAATGTATCTGTGCACAGTACAGGAGGTGTGTTCATGGTGTGAACATATTGGATAACAAACTCAATTCAGAAAAACAACAACAACAACAAAAAAAACATGCCTCAATGCACACATCACTGCATGATCTGGAGAAAAGAACTGCTGGACATTTTTAGCTCATGTTGTATCATCAGTCTTTTCCACACAGACTGAGGTATATTTAACCCAAATTTCATCACCAGATCTTCATTCGTATTTAAGTTATTCACTACTGTTTGAGTAGCAAAGAAGCAAACCAGACATCCTGTATTAACATTTTAAAATGAATTGTTTTGCTGCACAACCTTTCTATTCCGTGCATAAATACTCACTGGGCTTGACTGTCCAGAGCGGGGCATTGGTATCTGCTCACTGTGATGTGGGGGAACTGAGTATGGCCCACCCACTGAATTATACATCTGCTGTTGAAGGGCCATCGCTTGCATTGTCATTTGCTGAGCCTATTATGCAGTACAACAGACCAGCAATTAGATCAGAACAGGGTTTATTTTGAATAGAACCAAACAAGCACAGCATTCAGACTGTGAGCCATCGGTGCTCTTTTATGTGTGATACTCACCAGTATGATTGCTTGCTGATTGATGATGGCTTGTTGCTGCTGTGCCAGGAGGTTGTGATCTACTCCTTTTGTAATCATACATAAATAAAATGTTGAAAACAATGTGCAGTAATGTCATGAACAAAAAAAATCACGCTTTCCATTCCCACAGAATCAAGCTGTGCCAACAGGTAATATGGACATTGATCTCTTGCATCCATACCTGACACATCAGTCAATGGTGGCACATTAGGTAAAGCTGGAATAGGCGGCATAGCAGGCAAAGCTGGCATAGAAGGCATAGCTGGCATTGATGGCACTGAAGCCTTTGGGGAAACTGGGGCTACTGCACCCATTGATGTAGGAGCAGGCATAGTGGGCACAGAGTGCATAGCTGGCATAGGTATAGGTGGCATCATTGCTCCTCCCATAACTGGAAGCACTGGTACAGCTGAGAAGAAGACGTGTAGCTCAAGATCAATGTAACAGAACACTGCCTAAAAGTTATTACTTTTTGACAGCAGGGAAGGATTACTGAAAGCTTATTTATGTTCAAAATTAACCTTTTTAATGTAGCATCAACATTAACTTAAACCCTTAATGAAGTATTTTTCAAAAATGTCTGCATAGCTCAATCATTAAGATGTAAACAAATGTACACAAACTTGGTACAGAAACAGAATACATGACTGATTGAAACTGAGTCAGAATTGATCGCAATAATGGAGATAGGAAGCCTTTTATTCCTGTGAAAGGCTACGTCACAGAAAGCTAATAGATGAAATTGTTACAAATGCCTGGAACAATATTTTATGATTTAGCGTGAGGTTTTAAAATCATCCAATTTTCAATTTATGACTATTTTTCCATTATCAAAATGACAAAAATGTATGGCGTTGTGGACAGTAAATAAAATGGCACAATTACCACAATTGTAACATTGGTATGTTCCTCTACAACCTTTTCAATGACTTTGTTTACACGTTACTGATTAAATTCTGCAAAGAAAAAATCAATAATTTTTTCCATTAAAGCTTTTCTGTAAATTAATCTAATGCAAAAATATACATTTTGTCTTTAGAATGAAGTGCAGCCAAATAAACCAACTTCCAATTTGGTCTAAATATTTTGGCACTGCAATGCACAAAGTACTCTGAGCAACTGAGGAACAAACTGTAGAGTACAAAGTGTAGAGAAAATAAGCATAATCACATTGATCAACGCCCACATCAACATTCATTGCAATCACCAGCACTGCAATAAAACATTCACGTCCTTTCACATGCACAACCCATTGAAATGAAAAGCACGATTCCAAACAAACTGGAAGCCTGAATTCCACTCTGCAGTAGAATTGATTGCATTTAGGAACCAATTGACACAAGACCTTCCATGCATAATTTATAGATGGTAAAGAGAGAGCAGGGAAGGGAGCTGAAGTGCAACTCACCGCCGGGTTGCAGTCCTGGTGGATAGGGTCTGTTGGTCCAAGTCTTCGCCTCCTCATCATCTCCACCTCCAACCCCACCCGCTCCCTTCATATGGCTGGACATGCTGGCTGACTTCTCCAGATCCTGCTCCAGACATAAAGCAGAGAGGAACAGGCTCTCACCCAACCAGGACCCCTTCAGTGCTCAGTCACAGGAGAAATCAATCTCCCCCTGGGAGTACCTTATTCTCTCTAATAGAAGCTTAGCCAACTCTATTACCTAACTATTACAATCAATATCCAGTTTTGCACATATTACCTTAAAACATTTCAATTTGAAAAAAAAAACTCTGTATGTTTGTATTGTGCAACATTTTAAAATTATAGGGACAATGGGGACAATTTTTATTATTCAATTTGTTGGCTTATACATTTCTTTTGGTCAAAAAATGAGAACACATTACTTGTGCAAGCCAAACCTCAAAACAAGCTGTTTGTTGGACAAGAGGCATTACTCTACAGGTGTCTGAAAAACAGCTATAAAGAGATAATGGTTTGATGTTAATTGCCAAGGAGATTTTGTGAAGCTCAGTACTGTGGGAAATACGGTAATCCAGTAACTTAATCGCCTTCATTGCTGGAGACCTGGCAATGAGAGAACATTTGATACTCAATCACTTACACTCCCAGTTTTAAATGATCCTCATAAACCACCACAACTAACCACAGATCTTTTACTTATACTATACACTGACCAGCCAGTTCAATAAAAGCAATTGTTTCTACACTCATTGTCTAATTTATCAGCTCTACTTACCTGATAAATTACACTTATTTTTTCTCTGAATATATTTTCAGTTCTTCAATGGGCAGAACCCTCACAGGACTACAAGAGAGCAGCAATTACTTACCTGGTGGGCAGATGGCATTGCTAGAATGTAAAGATACTGGGTACTTACAATAGTGCTTGAAAGTTTGTGTACTCTTTAGAATTTTCTATATTTCTGCATAAATATGACATAAAACATCATTAGATTTTCACACAAGTCCTAAAAGTAGATAAAGAGAACCCAGTTAAACAAATGATACAAAAATATTATACTTGGTCATACCACCATACCATACCATCTTTATTTATAGAGCACTCTAAACACCCACAGGACCAAAGTGCTGTACACATAATAAACATGCATACATTCATAAAATCAATAAAACATAAAAAAAAAATAAAAACATACAAAAGCATAAAATCAATCCTACAAATGGTGTTCAAAGGCCACGGAGAAGAGATGAGTTTTCAGAAGAGATTTAAAAACAGGCAGGGACGATGCCTGTCTGATGTCTAGGGGAAGATCGTTCCATAATTTAGGAGCTGCCACAGAAAAAGCATGGTCACCTCTGAGCTTACACTTTGTCTTAGGCACAGTCAGGAGCAGCTGATCAGCTGACATGAGAGATCGAGAGGGTTTGTAGGGATGACCTGCAGTGCAGGGACGCTAAAACAGGGGAAACATGATCAATTATTTATTGAGGAAAATGATTGATTGATTGATTGATAGATAGATAGATAGATAGATAGATAGATAGATAGATAGATAGATAGATAGATAGATAGATAGATAGATAGATAGATAGATAGATTTTTTTTTTGTATAATTTGAGAATGGCAAAAGTATGGGAACTTCTAGGATTAGCAGTTAATTTGAAGGTTAAATTAGAGTCAGGTGTTTTCAATCAATGGGATGACAATCAGGTGTGAGTGGGCACCCTGTTTTATTTAAATATATTATATTATATTATATTAATTATATACACTTGTGGAAGTGTATCATGACATGAACAAAGGAGATTTCTGAGAACCTCAGAAAAAAGGTTGTTGATGCTCATCAGGCTGAAAAAGGTTACAAAACCATCTCTAAAAAGTTTGGACTCCACCAATCCACAGTCAGACAGATTGTATACAAATGGAGAAAATTCAAGGCCAATCAAGACCATCAAATCCAACAAAGATCACTCCAAGAGCAAGGCATGTAATAGTCGACGAGGTCACAAAGGACCCCAGGGTAACTTCTAAGCAACTGAAGGCCTCTCTCACATTGGCTAATGTTAATGTTCATGAGTCCACCATCAGTAGAACACTGAACAACAATGGTGTGCATGGCAGGGTTGCAAGGAGAAAGCCACTGCTCACCAAAAAAAATATTGCTGCTCATCTGCAGTTTGCTAAAGATCACGTGGACAAGCCAGAAGGCTATTGGAAGAATGTTTGTGGATGGGTGAGACCAAAAGAGAACTTTTTGTTTTCTTTAAATGAAAAGTGTCATGTTTGGAGAAAGGAAAACACTGCATTCCAGCATAAGAACCTTATCATAACAAGAATCTACCAAAGAATGGTTAAAGAATAGTTACCAGAAATATTTATTAGTTATTGCTACAAAGGGGGGTCAAACCATATACTGAAAGCAAGCACATACTTTTGCCTCTCACAAATATGTCATATTGGATCATTTTCCTTAATAAATAAATGACCAAGTATAATATGTTTGTATCATTTGTTTAACTGGGTTCTCTTTATCTACTATTAGGACTTGTGTGAACATCTGATGATGTTTTAGGTCATATTTATGCAGAAATATAGAACATTCTAAAGGGTTCACAAACATTCAAGCACCACTGTAGTCTGTTCAGCTAATTGTCAGATCATCAGTCTGATTGTCAGTCCTGGGGAAAAGGTGATACCCCAGCAGCAAATGTCAGTAAAACGTGTAGAAACATCGCCCTGGCTTTACTTTCACTTTCAAAGAATTTTTGGGGCCACCACCCCTAATGATGCCCCTGGTGATGGATTATTCTCAGCACTGAGTGTTGTGGTGGTGTGTTAGTGTGTTGTAGAGTGTTTAAACACAGCATCCACTCACTGTTCACTCTGTTAGACACACCTACTTTGTTGGTCCACCTTGTAGATGTAAAGTCAGAGACAATAGCTCTTTTGTTGCTGCGCAGTTTGTGTTGGGCATCCTTTAGTGCCTCATTGGTGGTCACAGGACACTCCCTACAATATACTGTTGGCTGGATATCTTTAGTTGGATGACTATTGTAAGTCCAGCAATAATACTCGTTGCTTAAACACTCCAGTAGCTCTACTCTGTCTCATGTTGATGCTGTCTCTCATAGCACACACAAACATGCCACCACCACATCAGTGTCACTACAGTGCTAAGAATGATCCACCACCCAAATAATACCTGTCAAGGGGTTCTGACCAATGAAGAACAGGGTGAAAGGAGGCTATGAAAGTACAGAAAGGAACACATGGGCTACAGTCTGTAATTGTAAAACTACAAAGTGCACATATATGGTCAGTTGAAGTCATTAAATTGATAATTAGTGTAGATACAAGGACGTGTTTTTAATGAAGTGGCTTTTTGGTGAATGCACTTTCATAGACATAGTTCACAATAGGCAATAAGCTTGACAAAGTGAATAAAAAGAAAACTACAAAATAATCCACCTGTTGCATCATTCAATATCCTTGAATATACAGAATTATACTTACCCCACTACCATCAGACAACACTGGATCAAATAGGCTGTCCAAATAGCGGTCCATGCCTCTCTGAGTTGGAGCCTCGCTAAAATCTGATTCTATCAGAGAAAATTCAGATATTTATGACTTCATGGCTTGTCACTAAAACATTAGGTCATTTGTTAATCTGCAAGTGACAATATGTAGATATTGTGTGCAAAGCAGAAAAACATGCAGAAAAAAGGTAGAAAGAGCAGTGAATCCTCAGACCATGACTGTAGTAGCCGTCTGAATCTGGAAGACTGCTGCTGGCAAGTGCTGGTGGGATCATGAGGGGGCTGTCATCATCTGAATCAAAACCACTTCCAAACAAAGCCCTTTGACAGTAACAATAAATCGTTAAAGGTTTGAACAGCACAAATATTTTACTGACATCATCATTTACAAAAACACATGACTTCACATCAGGCTGTAACAGCTCTCTCCAAATGTACACATACATACACACTCACTGTGAAACACTGGATTTTCTCAGTATTATGCACTATTAGGTACAAAATTATTCCACTTAGGTTAGAAACCTTTTGAAGGTTTTGCTTAAATATTGATCTAACTGTTTATATATGATATATAGGTGCATGTGTGTGTGTGTGTGTGTGTGTGTATGTAGGTGGGTGTGTGTGTGTGTGTGTGCAGTGTGTATGTAGTGCAACTCCAAAAATTAGAATATCATAAAAAAGTAAACTCTTATACATGTTATATATTACATGTTGTCATCCCCCCTCCAATTACTGCCTCATTTCTGTCCACATGCTTCATTTGTTTACGTTTCCTCACGTGTCATCCTGTCACAATATGCTCTCAATTTGTTTACGTTTTCCATGTGTCTTGTTCACGTCATATCTCCACCCCCAGTTATGTCATTTACATTACATTACATTGCATTTAGCAGACGCTTTTATCCAAAGCGACTTACAATAGTGGGAAAGTACAAATGCGAAAAATACTAGAGTTGTACTTCAGTATTTAAGCAGATCTAGTACTTGTATTTAAGTGGTTCTAGTACTTGTATTTAAGTGGATCTAATAGTTGTATTTAAGCAGGTCTAGTATTTGCTGTGAAGCAGATTTAGTACTTGTAGTTTAGCAGATCTAGTACTTGTAGTGAAGTAGATCTAGTACTTGTAGTTTAGCAGATCTAGTACTTGTAGT